>CAWUFW010017456.1:0-260749 GCA_963921515.1 Calotriton arnoldi
ATATGCTGTCCACTAATTATAGTGGGCACCTTGCACCAGTCCAAACAACCCCTTATTGGAGATAGGTTAAAGACAACCTTATTGAAAGCTATCCTAGTGGTAGCTATGGAGAGCAGCCTTCAGGCTAAGTCTTGAAGGAATGTAAAGCAGCTTGTTTTACCAGTCTATAATCTCTTGAGTGACCAAATGAAAGAGCACCACACCAGGTATATATTCAAAATATATGTATTTATTGCTAAACACACCCCTCTAGTCTCTTTATGAGGCTAGAGTTCGAAGTACATAAGTTATAAGTTATTAAATCACAGTAATAGCACAAATACACGTTTGGGCCCTAGGGGCGTACCAAACCATATACCAATAAAGTGGTATGCGAACCACGACTGAACTAGACACTAGGCCTAGAGCCTCTAGAAGTGCTTGGACCACAAGGAACCACCCAAGGTAGTGACACAGGGGACCCACGGGAGACGCGTGCAGTGTAAATACACAACCGTGATACGCCGTTGACTTCTATGGAGAAAGTCGGGATCGGGAAATTAGAGAAAAGGGACACTTAAAAGAGGACTAGGACAAAACCCTTTGAGATCTAGGACTTTGAAGAGTCTCTACCCACGGGAGCACCGGAGTACTCGTGTTACCTCACCCAGGGAAGCCGGGTGCATAGGTGCCTTTCGGGGTCGGGTTTCGTCGTCGATTCGAATGGCGATCTGCTGCAAAGTGCTGCTGGCGGCCAAGAGAAAAGTGTCCGGGTGGATCCAAGAGTGGATCGGAGTTCTGAAGAACCTGAAAGCAGAGGGGACAGAGTCTGGGTCACTAGCCAGTGACCAGGAAGGCGATGGACAGATGCCCACCGATGTCGAGTGCTTCAGGTGCGTTGACGGTCGTCTTGACTCTTCAGCCACGAGGTCCGGGAGGCGTTGTCGGCAACCAGGAGCAGGATTCGGGCTGGTACACGATGTCTGTCGAGTGCTGAGGTGTCGGCGACCGGATTGGTCCCAACAAGCCTTGGCAACGGCAAGTCTCTGTGAAGATGTAGATCGTCGATGGTGCAGACCAGCAAGGTCTTTGGAACTCACCCAGTGAGGGTAAGTGAGGGCAGGCCTGGCGCAACCAGGATACCAAGTAAGAAAAGGATTGGCCTTCGTTAAGGGCTACTAGCCAACGGGCTAGCGACCGCGAAGGAGCCTCATGATGCCGCACGTGGATCTGGCTTACAGGACACTCGTGGAGTGGGGCCCAGTGATCTTCGGTGCAGGTGGTGCTGGAGGCTAGGGCTACTAGGAGCCCAAAGCACGACTTCTTGGGAGACCCAGAAGAGGATGCACTTGCAAATGTGCTCGGTGTCCAGGGGTCACGGTCTCAAGTCACCCACGACAGCCACTGGCCTCAGCTTTGCTGGAGACTCAGGGTAGCCTCGGGGAAGTCTGAGAATCCACCTCTGGTGATGCGATGACTTCGGCGTCCGACGGGAGCTTCAGAAATGCGAACCGGACAGATGCTTCTTTGGTGCCTGCCAAGCAGGGGAGTCACTCCTTGACCCCAAGGGAGATTCTTCAGTCCTCTAATCGTGAGTAGAGCGTCGAAGGTCCAGGATTCAGTTTCAGAGTTTCGTCCAGGGATAATCTAAAGTCCTAAGGACGGGGTTCCTTCCTTTATTCTAAAAATAGGGGTTGGACTACTCTGTGGCCCCACCTATGGGTGGGTCAGGGCAGAGGGGTGGCTACACCCCTTTCCCTTGTCCAGTTCACGCCAAAGCAGGGGCTGCAAGCCCCTGATCCGGTTTGAACTGGGGTATGCACAGGGACACCAAATGTGCCCCCAGTGCAGGACTTCAAAGCACCCGAAAGTGCTCCCGCCCAGCCCCAATACACATTATCCTGTCTGGGGAGGTGGTCACACCTCCCTGGGACAGGAAACCTATTGTCCAGGCCTCCCCTGCCGGAGTTTCGTCCAGCAGCAGGAGGCCAGACTCGTGTCTGTGGCAGCAGCATCCATTTTGTGATGCCAGGGTTCTGGAAAGAAGTTACCGGACTAGTCAGTGTTAACATGTCTTTCCCTCTAGAAGGGTGGAATGCTACCCCCGCCGCCAGGATTGGCGGGGGGGGGGTAGTATTCCAAGATGTTTGACACCAAACACGACATGTTTAGGTGCAGCCATTCCAAAGTTAGCATTTTACCGCGAGGATATAATGCGCTTAAGAGTATATGGTCAGGCTGCACTACAAACAGCATCAGAGAGGGTCTCCGAACGCTGCAGAGGGGCCCTGCTCATGCAGGGGCACCCTCTCACATAGGAACCACGCACTCTGCCTTTAGCATTGATAAGGCCTGCCTTAGGAGTGACTTATAGGTTTATATGTGTGTATGTATCTCGTGATATAGGTAACCTATATCACAGTAAGGGGTACATGCACCACCTTACCCAGGCTGCAGTAGCAGACCTGTGGTGTCAGTTTGGATGGCCTTCCAGGGGTGGCATAATACATGCTGCAGCCCCTGGCAGGCCTCTGAGGTACCTATGCCCTTGGTACATAGTATACCATATACTAGGGACTTATAAGGGCACTCCAGATCCCAATCAGTGATGTGCCTAAGGCACATGGAAACCATTTTAGAGAGGAAGCAGCTAGGCTGGGGTTCTGATTAGCAGGGCCCCAGCCAGACTAATGTCAAAAAACAGTGAAGCATCAGCAAAAAGTGGGGGTACCCATGTGAAGCAGATCCTACTCTCCTACACAACCCCCCCCAAACGTAGGGACATTAAACTAACCTTGCCCAGTTAAGTCTTCATGTTCTAAGTGGAAATACCTAGAGAGTCCATCTGCATTCGCATGGTTACTCCCAGGCCTATGTTCCACTGTAAAGTCCATCCCCTGTAGGGAAATGGACCACCTAAGCAGTTTGGGGTTTTCACCCTTCATTTGTTTTAGCCATAAGAGGGGCTTATGGTCTGTCTGAACCAGGAAGTGTGTACCAAACAAGTATGGCCTCAACTTCTTCAGAGCCCAGACCACAGCAAAGGCCTCCCTCTCTATGGCTGACCAATGTTTCTCTCTAGGGGTCAGCCTTCTGCTAACAAAAGCTACTGGCTGATCCTGACCTTCTTCATTCAATTGTGACAGTACAGCCCCTACCCCCAATTCAGATGCATCAGTTTGAACAATGAACTTCTTGGAGTAATCAGGACTCTGCAGAATTGGAGCAGTGCACATGGCCTGCTTGAGGTCATCAAATGCCTTTTGACAGCTAACTGTCCACTGAACCTTTTTGGGCATTTTCTTAGAAGTTAAGTCATTCAGGGGTGTCACTATTGATCCATACCCCTTGACAAATCTCCTATAGTACCCAGTCAGGCCTAAGAAGGCTCTCACCTGAGTCTGGGTAGTGGGAGCAGTCCAGTCCATGATGGTCTGGATCTTGCTCTGCAAAGGTTGAACCTGGCCTCCACCCACAAGGTGGCCCAGGTACACAACCTGACTCTGCCCTATCTGGCACTTAGTGGCCTTGATAGTCAGGCCTGCCTTTTGCAGGGTCTGTAAAACATTCCTGAGGTGGACCAGGTGATCCTCCCAGGTGGAGCTAAAGACAGCAATATCATCTAGATAAGCTGCACTATAGGCTTCCAGTCCTGTGAGAACTGTATTCACCAACCTCTGGAAAGTGGCAGGTGCATTCTTCAGACCAAAGGGCATTACCACAAATTGATAATGTCCACTAGGGGTTGAGAATGCTGTCTTGGGCTTTGCAGTATCAGCTAGTCTGATCTGCCAGTAGCCAGCTGTTAGGTCAAATGTGCTGAGATATTTGGCAGAGGCCAAAGTATCTATGAGCTCATCTGCCCTGGGTATTGGATGGGCATCAGTCCTAGTGACTGCATTGAGACCCCTGTAGTCTACACAGAACCTCATCTCTCTCTTTCCACCACTGGTGTGAGGTTTCGGTACAAGGACTACTGGACTAGCCCAAGGGCTATCTGAGGGTTCAATTACTCCCAATTCCAACATTTTCTGGACTTCAGTCCTGATACAGTCCCTGACATGGTCAGGTTGCCTATAAATCTTGTTTTTAATAGGCAGACTGTCCCCAGTGTCCACTTCATGAGTGCACCAGGTGGTCTGACTGGGTGTCAGTGAAAACATATGTCTAAACTGATTGAGGACTTGCCTGCAATCAGCTTGTTGCTGGGTAGTGAGGCTGCCTGCCAAGGCTACACCATCAACTGACCCATCGTCAGGGTTCTGTGAGAGCAGGTCAGGGAGTGGGTCACTCTCTTCCTCCTGCCCTTCATCAGTAGCCATGAGCAAGCCCATGTCTGCCCTGTCCACATATGGTTTTAACCTGTTGACATGGAGAACCCTGTGGGGACTCCTGGGGTGTTCCTAGGTCCACTAAATAAGTGACCTCACCCTTCTGCTCAACAATAGTGTGGGGTCCACTCCATTTATCTTGGAGAGCTGCTGGGGCCACTGGCTCCAACACCCACACCTTCTGTCCTGGCTGGTAAACAGTCAGAACAGCCTTTTGGTCATGCCAGGCCTTTTGAAGTTCCTGGCTAGCCTCAAGGTTTTTGGTTGCCTTTTTCATGTACTCAGCCATCCTGGAGCGGAGACCAAGTACATAGTCCACTATATCTTGCTTTGGGGGCTTGAGAGGTAACTCCCATCCTTCCTTCACCAAGCACAGTGGGCCCCGCACAGGGTGGCCAAACAGAAGTTCAAAAGGGCTGTAACCAACCCCCTTCTGAGGCACCTCCCTATATGCGAATAAAAGGCAGGGCAAGAGTATGTCCCATCTACGCCTAAGCTTTTCTGGGAGCCCTTTAATCATGCCCTTCAAGGTTTTGTTGAATCTCTCAACTAAACCATTGCATTGTGGGTGATAGGGTGTGGTGAACTTATAAGTCACTCCACACTCCTTCCACATTGCTTTTAAGTACCCAGACATGAAGTTAGCACCCCTGTCTGATCCTACCTCCTTAGGAAAGCACACCCTTGAGAAGATTCCCAGGAGGGCCCTTGCCACCACAGGTGCTGTAGTGGTCCTGAGGGGAATAGCTTCTGGGTACCTGGTGGCATGATCCACTACCACCAGGATAAACCTGTGCCCAGAGGCTGTTTGGGGATCCATGGGACCAACAATGTCAATCCCTACCCTTTCAAAGGGCACCCCCACCACAAGTAGTGGTATCAGGGGGGCCTTTGTAGTGCCACCTGCCTTGCCACTGGCTTGGCAGGTTACACAGGAGCGACAAAACTCCTTACTGTCTTCAGACATGTGGGGCCAGTGAAAGTGAGGGACAATTCTGTCCCAAGTCTTGTTCTGGCCCAGGTGACCTGCTAAGGGAATATCATGGGCTATGGTCAATAGGAAGCCCCTGAACTTCAAAGGTATTACCAACCTCCTGGTAGCACCAGGCTTGGGGTCTCTACTCTCTGAGTACAGGAGTCCATCATCCCAATACACTGTATGGGGACCACTAGCTTTCCCAGCAGCCTCAGCAGCAGCTTGCTGTCTGAGGGGTTCAAGGGAGGGGCAGCTCTGCTGCTCCTGGCTCAGATCTGCCCTAGAAGGTCCCCCTGTCCCCAAGAACTCAACCTGGTCAGGTTCAAGTTCCTCTGGGACAGTTCCTTCTTCAGGGCTGAGATCATCCCCCTCAAGGGACTGATCTTCCTCCTGAGCCAAGGGGAAGGCACTGCCTTAACCCTACTACTCCTCCTCTTGGAAGGCACTTGGTCCATTCTTCCAGAATCCAAGGCCTGTTCAGTGCTAGACATTTTGGCTTGTGACCTGGTCACAGCAAACACATCTGCAGGGATCCCCAGCATTTCTGCATGGGTCCTGAGCTCCACTTCTGCCCAAGCAGAAGTCTCTAAGTCATTGCCAAGCAAGCATTCGACTGGTAGGTTTGCACTTACCACAACCTTCTTAAGGCCAGTTACCCCTCCCCAGGAGAAGTTAACAACTGCCAGAGTATGGTCTGTTCTGACATTGCTAGCATTGGTCATTTGGTACATCTCACCAAGCATAACTTGCCCAGGTAGCACAAGGTCTTGTGTCACCATTGTGACACTTGCCCCTGTGTCCCTAAATGCCAAAGCCTCACGTCCATTGATTAAAGGCTGTTGTCTGTACTTGCCCAGATTACTGGGACTCACAGTGGAGGTCACATCCATGCCTCCATCACAGACTAACACAGCCTGAGTCAGTTCTCTGACTAAGTCAGAGCCCAACTCAGTTCCCAGGGTGAACCCTACTAAACCCTTTGCTGGCGCAATTCCACCAACTGTACTAGGGGGAACAGGTGCCTTAGGGGCATTGGTGGGTGCTGGACTGGAGTCTTTGGACTTGGTGCAATCACTGGTCCAGTGGGTCTTTTGCTTACAGACCTTGCACCATGGTTTTCTTTGGCCTTTCCCTTTGGTAGACTGTGAATCCCCACCAGAAGAAGATTTTTGGGGGCCTGATGAAGACTTTTGATCTTTACCCTTCTCCCCACCCTTGTCAGAGTTCTTAGCATCTTGCTTCTTGGTTTCCCCACCTTGGTTCTGTACCTTCTGCTTCACCCTGGTTCTGACCCATTTGTCTGCCTTCTTTCCCAATTCTTGGGGAGAGGTCAGATCAGAGTCTACCAGGTATTGATGCAACAGCTGATTTTGACAGTTATTAAGAATGTGCTCCCTCATTATCAGATTGTACAATCCTGAGAAGTCACACACCTTACTGCCCATCAACCAGCCTTCCAGAGCCTTGGCAGAACAATCCACATAGTCTACCCAGTCTTGAGTCTGTGCTTTTTGGGTGTCTCTGAACTTCAACCTGTACTGTTCAGTGGTTAGGCCAAACCCATCAATAAGAGCACTCTTCAAGACCTTGTAATTATCAGCATCCTCCTCTCTAACAGTGAGGAGCTTATCTCTACCTTTGTCAGCAAAGGAGAGCCACAAGATTGCTGCCCACTGCTCCTGAGGGACCTTCTGTACTTTACAGGCCCTCTCTAAGGCAGTTATCCATTTGTGGATATCATCCCCACTCTGGTAGGGAGGGACAATCTTGCTCAGGTTCCTATGGTCATAGGACCTTTCCCTGTCTCTAGGGACATGGCTGCCACCATGGGACTCTAGTCCCAACTTTCTTCTCTCTCTAAGGAGATCTAGGGATTCCCTATCTAAAGCCAATTGCTTTTTTCTGATCTCCAGCTGAGTTTCCTCATACTGGACCAGCCTGGTTCTCCTCTCATGAGAGGATTCCCTCCTGTGAGAGGAGACAGAGCTCCCTATAGAGGTGCCAGAGTGGTTAGACTCCTGAGAAGGAGATCTAGACTTCCTGGGCACACTCTTAATCCTTCCTGGGGGGACAAAGAGGGCATCACCTTGATCATCCTCATCATCATCCACAGGAGGGAGTGGGTTTTCCAGGTCAGGGTCATTGTCACCCTCCTGGCCAGTTTCAGTGGGGGGGCTGGGGGTATTGGTACCCCTGGCCTCGTCCTCTTCGTCTGCCCCACCCTCAGCTCCTACCCCTTCAGTCCCTACAGGCTTACTAAGGTCATAAGCCACCAACAACTCCTTGAGGTGTTGGGTGGTGGGGCTTTGGCCTGTCCTTATTTTTCTCAAGTTACATAAAGCTCTCAATTCCAAGAATGGGAGTGTATCATACTTGGAGGGTGGAAGCTCAATGGCTTCCTGCAAGGATTCTTTGGATCCTGCCCTTAAAGACATTACTAGTGTGGTGTGGTGTATGCACTACCTACTCTAGTGTGGCCTACTAAACTCTCTTGAGTTGTAGAAAGGGTTGTGCTATCCCTTAACACACAACTCTAAGTTCAGTAGAACTTACTGTATTCTAAGCTTAAATTATATGTACCTTAGGTACCTTTAGTGGTTTTCAGTTGATCAATTCAATTGAGATTATCTGGTAAAACAATAGCAAGCTGGAATCCCACACGCTGCACACCAATGTGAGAAGTTGGCCTGGTATATGCTGTCCACTAATTATAGTGGGCACCTTGCACCAGTCCAAACAACCCCTTATTGGAGATAGGTTAAAGACAACCTTATTGAAAGCTATCCTAGTGGTAGCTATGGAGAGCAGCCTTCAGGCTAAGTCTTGAAGGAATGTAAAGCAGCTTGTTTTACCAGTCTATAATCTCTTGAGTGACCAAATGAAAGAGCACCACACCAGGTATATATTCAAAATATTTGTATTTATTGCTAAACACACCCCTCTAGTCTCTTTATGAGGCTAGAGTTCGAAGTACATAAGTTATAAGTTATTAAATCACAGTAATAGCACAAATACACGTTTGGGCCCTAGGTGCGTACTCAAACCATATACCAATAAAGTGGTATGCGAACCACGACTGAACTAGACACTAGGCCTAGAGCCTCTAGAAGTGCTTGGACCACAAGGAACCACCCAAGGTAGTGACACAGGGGACCCACGGGAGACGCGTGCAGTGTAAATACACAACCGCGATACGCCGTTGACTTCTATGGAGAAAGTCGGGATCGGAAAATTAGAGAAAAGGGACACTTAAAAGAGGACTAGGACAAAACCCTTTGAGATCTAGGACTTTGAAGAGTCTCTACCCACGGGAGCACCGGAGTACTCGTGTTACCTCACCCAGGGAAGCCGGGTGCATAGGTGCCTTTCGGGGTCGGGTTTCGTCGTCGATTCGAATGGCGATCTGCTGCAAAGTGCTGCTGGCGGCCAAGAGAAAAGTGTCCGGGTGGATCCAAGAGTGGATCGGAGTTCTGAAGAACCTGAAAGCAGAGGGGACAGAGTCTGGGTCACTAGCCAGTGACCAGGAAGGCGATGGACAGATGCCCACCGATGTCGAGTGCTTCAGGTGCGTTGATGGTCGTCTTGACTCTTCAGCCACAAGGTCCGGGAGGCGTTGTCGGTGACCAGGAGCAGGATTAGGGCTGGTACACGATGTCTGTCGAGTGCTGAGGTGTCGGCGACCGGATTGGACCCAACAAGCCTTGGCAACGGCAAGTCTCGGTGAAGATGTAGATCGTCGATGGTGCAGACTAGCAAGGTCTGTGGAACTCACCCAGCGAGGGTAAGTGAGGACAGGCCTAAAGCAATCAGGATGCCAAGTAAAAAAGGGATTGGCCTTCGTTAAGGGCTACTAGCCAATGGGCTAGCGACCGTGAAGGAGCCTCCTGACTCTGCACGTGGATCTGGTTTACAGGACACTCGTGGAGTGGGGCCCAGTGATCTTCGGTACAGGTAGTGCTGGAGGCTAGGGCTACTCGGAGCCCAAAGCACGATTTCTTGGGAGACCCAGAAGAGGATGCACTTGCAAATGTGCTCGGTGTCCAGGGGTCACGGTCTCAAGACACCCACAATAGCCACGGGCATCAGCTTTGCTGGGGACTCAGGGTAGCCTCGGGGAAGTCTGAGAATCCACCTCTGGTGATGCGATGACTTCGGTGTCCGACGGGAGCTTCTGAAATGCGAACCGGACAGATGCTTCTTTGGTGCCTGCCAAGCAGGGGAGTCACTCCTTGACCCCAAGGGAGATTCTTCAGTCCTCTAATCGTGAGTAGAGCGTCGAAGGTCCAGGATTCAGTTTCAGAGTTTCGTCCAGGGATAATCTAAAGTCCTAAGTACGGGGTTCCTACCTTTATTCTAAAAATAGGGGTTGGACTACTCTGTGGCCCCACCTATGGGTGGGTCAGGGCAGAGGGGTGGCTACACCCCTTTCCCTTTGTCCAGTTCGCGCCAAAGCAGGGGCTGCAAGCCCCTGATCCGGTTTGAACTGGGGTATGCACAGGGACACCAAATGTGCCCCCAGTGCAGGACTTCAAAGCACCCGAAAGTGCTCCCGCCCAGCCCCAATACACATTATCCTGTCTGGGGAGGTGGTCACACCTCCCTGGGACAGGAAACCTATTGTCCAGGCCTCCCCTGCCGGAGTTTCGTCCAGCAGCAGGAGGCCAGACTCGTGTCTGTGGCAGCAGCATCCATTTTGTGATGCCAGGGCTCTGGAAAGAAGTTACCGGACTAGTCAGAGTTAACATGTCTTTCCCTCTAGAAGGGTGGAATGCTACCCCCGCCGCCAGGATTGGCGGGGGGTAGTATTCCAAGATGTTTGACACCAAACACGACATGTTTAGGTGCAGCCATTCCAAAGTTAGCATTTTACAGCGAGGATATAATGCGCTTAAGAGTATATGGTCAGGCTGCACTACAAACAGCATCAGAGAGGGTCTCCGAACTCTGCAGAGGGGCCCTGCTCATGCAGGGGCACCCTCTCACATAGGAACCACGCACTCTGCCTTTAGGATTGATAAGGCCTGCCTTAGGAGTGACTTATAGGTTTATATGTGTGTATGTATCTCGTGATATAGGTAACCTATATCACAGTAAGGGGTGCATGCACCACCTTACCCAGGCTGCAGTAGCAGACCTGTGGTATCAGTTTGGATGGCCTTCCAGGGGTGGCATAATACATGCTGCAGCCCCTGGCAGGCCTCTGAGGTACCTATGCCCTTGGTACATAGTATACCATATACTAGGGACTTATAAGGGCACTCCAGATCCCAATCAGTGATGTGCCTAAGGCACATGGAAACCATTTTAGAGAGGAAGCAGCTAGGCTGGGGTTCTGATTAGCAGGGCCCCAGCCAGACTAATGTCGAAAAACAGTGAAGCATCAGCAAAAAGTGGGGGTACCCATGTGAAGCAGATCCTACTCTCCTACAGCCAGTAGGGGATATATATCTATCTATATATATATATATATATATATATATATATATATATATATATATATATATATATATCCACAACAAAGTTGCCTGGAATGAGGAAGCCCAACACAGGTGAGAAAAAGATAACCACTTTTTTAATGGAAAAACGGCTTGGGAAAACAGCAGAAGTGCCTCGCAAAAAGTAAGTCCTGTGATCTTTGCCCGACGCGTTTCAAGCTGTTGAAGCATTTCCTCAGGGGCTCGCAGGTAAATACGAGTCTTTGGTCACAGCAATTTAAATAGTCACCATATCGTAACTTAGTCCCCGCCTTGATGGGCGTGGCCACAGCTGTGGCCTGCTGGATCCTGTAGTGCCTAATGATATTACTCAAGTGAGCCGCTGTGACCAGGCTCAAAGTATCGTCATGATTGATGCCCAAGTGGGTGGCGATGACTGCCTTGTGCCGCTTCTCATGCTCGAAGTGTTGATCCATGGGGGCACACCTGCCCTGAAGTTGCAGCGTCGGTTGACGTCGCAACAGGACTGTGAAACACAGCGGGGCTTCCTCGCGGCTCAGGCTGCGCCGCAACATATCCACAACAAAGTTGCCTGGAATGAGGAAGCCCAACACAGGTGAGAAAAAGATAACCACTTTTTTAATGGAAAAACGGCTTGGGAAAACAGCAGAAGTGCCTCGCAAAAAGTAAGTCCTGTGATCTTTGCTCGACGCGTTTCAAGCTGTTGAAGCATTTCCTCAGGGGCTCGCAGGTAAACAAGAGTCTTTGGTCACAGCAATTTAAATAGTCACCATATCGTAACTTAGTCCCCGCCTTGATGGGCGTGGCCACAGCTGTGGCCTGCTGGATCCTGTAGTGCCTAATGATATAACTCAAGTGAGCCGCTGTGACCAGGCTCAAAGTATCGTCATGATTGATGCCCAAGTGGGTGGCGATGACTGCCTTGTGCCGCTTCTCATGCTCGAAGTGTTGATCCATGGGGGCACACCTGGCCTGAAGTTGCAGCGTCGGTTGACGTCGCAACAGGACTGTGAAACACAGCGGGGCTTCCTCGCGGCTCAGGCTGCGCCGCAACATATCCACAACAAAGTTGCCTGGAATGAGGAAGCCCAACTCAGGTGAGAAAAACACTTTTTACTTTGATGGAATCAAAGTAAAAAACTGAAAGCATTTCCTACTGAGGAGACTGCAGTAAATGAGGAAATTAGGAAACTTCATAACAAAGAAGTCTTCCAAGATGACCACCAGTGAAAAAAGAGCCCAAATGTAGCACAAATATTACCCAGATGTAGCCCACATATAGCCCAATGACAAAAGTGTGCAAAACACTTTTTATTTTTAGTTTTTTGCAGTTTTATGTAGTGTAGACTGGTCAGGTATTGGAGCGTTGCATCTTAAAACATGACCCCCTACACTACAAAAACACCACTGCACTACCCTAAACCCTAAAACACTACCCCAGCACGACCCCCTACACTACACAAGCACCACTGCACTATCCTAAACCCTAAAACACTACCCCCAGCATGACCCCCTACACTACACAAACACCACTGCACTACCCTAAACCCTAAAACACTACCCCAACACCACTGCACTAACCTAAATCCTAAAACACTACCCCCAGCACGACCCCCTACACTACCCAAACACCACTGCACTACCCTAAAACATGACCCCCTACACTACACAAACACCACTGCACTACCCTAAACCCTAAAACACTACCCCCAGCACGACCCCTACACTACACAAGCACCACTGCACTACCCTAAACCCTAAAACACTGCCCCCAGCACGACCCCCTACACTACACAAACACCACTGCACTACCTTAAACCCTAAAACACTACCCCCAGCACGACCCCCTACACTACCCAAACACCACTGCACTAACCTAAATCCTAAAACACTACCCCCAGCACGACCCCCTACACTACCCAAACACCACTGCACTACCCTAAAACATGACCCCCTACACTACACAAACACCACTGCACTACCCTAAACCCTAAAATACTACCCCCAGCACGATCCCCTACACTACACAAGCACCACTGCACTACCCTAAACCCTAAAACACTACCCCCAGCACGACCCCCTACACTGCCCGAACACCACTGCACTGCCCTAAACCCTGAAACACCAGCCCCTGCACGACCCCCTACACTGCCCGAACACCACTGCACTGCCCTAAACCCTGAAACACATACCCTAGCACGACCCCCTACACTGCCCGAACACCACTGCACTGCCCTAAACTCTGAAACACCACCCCCTTCACGACCCCCTACACTGCCCGAACACCACTGCACTGCCCTAAACCCTGAAACACCACCCCGAGCATGACCCCTACACTGCCCGAACACCACTGCACTGCCCTAAACCCTGAAACACTACCCCCAGCAAGACCTCCTACACTGCCCGAACAACACTGCACTGCCCTAAACCCTGAAACATCACCCCCAGCAAGACCCCCTACACTGCCCGAACACCACTGCCCTAAACCCTGAAACACCACCCACAGCACGACCCCCTACACTGCCCAAACACCACTGCACTGCCCTAAACCCTGAAACACCACCCCCTGCATGACCCCCTACACTGCCCGAACACCACTGCACTGCCCTAAACCCTGAAACACCATCCCCAGCACGACCCCCTACACTGCACGTACACCACTGCACTGCCCTAAACCCTGAAACACTACCCCCAGCAAGACCCCCTACACTGCCCGAACACCACTGCACTGCCCTAAACCCTGAAACACCACCCCCAGCAAGACCCCCTACACTGCCCGAACACCACTGCCCTAAACCCTGAAACACCACCCCCAGCAAGACCCCCTACACTGCCCGAACACCACTGCACTGCCCTAAACCCTGAAACACCAGCCCCAGCATGACCCCTACACTGCCCAAACACCACTGCACTGCCCTAAACCCTGAAACACCACCCCTGCACGACCCCCTACACTGCCCGAACACCACTGCACTGCCCTGAACCCTGAAACACCACCCCCAGCACGACCCCCTACACTGCCCGAACACCACTGCACTGCCCTAAACCCTGAAACACCACCCCTGCACGATCCCCTACACTGCCCGAACACTACTGCACTGCCCTAAACCATGAAACACCACCCCCAGCACGACCCCCTACACTGCACGAACACCACTGCACTGCCCTAAACCCCGAAACACTACCCCCAGCAAGACCACCTACACTGCCCGAACACCACTGCCCTAAACCCTGAAACACCACCCCCAGCAAGACCCCCTACACTGCCCGTAAACCACTGCACTGCCCTAAACCCTGAAACACCACCCCCAGCATGACCCCCTACACTGCCCGAACACCACTGCACTGCCCTAAACACTGAAACACCACCCCCATCACGACCCCCTACACTGCCCGAACACCACTGCACTGCCCTAAACCCTGAAACACCACCCCCTGCATGACCCCCTACACTGCCCGAACACCACTGCACTGCCCTAAACCCTGAAACACCACCCCTGCAGCACCCCCTACGCTGCCCGAACACCACTGCACTGCCCTAAACCCTGAAACACCACCCCTGCACCACCCCCTACACTGCCCGAACACCAATGCACTGCCCTAAACCCTGAAACACCACCCACAGCACGACCCCTTTACTGCTCGAACACCACTGCACTGCCCCAAACCCTGAAACACCACCCCCAGCACGACCCCCTACACTGCCCGAACACCACTGCCCTAAACCCTGAAACATCACCCCCTGCACGACCCCCTACACTGCCCGAACACCACTGCACTGCCCTAAACCCTGAAACACCACCCCCTACACTGCCCGAACACCACTGCACTGCCCTAAACCCTGAAACACCACCCCCAGCACGACCCCCTACACTGCCCGAACACCACTGCACTGCCCTAAACCCTCAAACACTCCCCCAGCACGACCCCCTACACTACCCAAACACCACTGCACTGCCCTAAACCCTAAAACACTCCCCCAGCACAACCCCCTACACTACCCAAACACCACTGCACTGCCCTAAACCCTAAAACACTCCCCCAGCACGACCCCCTACACTACCCAAACACCACTGCACTGCCCTAAACCCTAAAACACTACCCCCGCATGACCCCCTACACTACCCAAACACCAATGCACTACCCTAATCCCTAAAACACTACCCCCGCATGACCCCCTACACTACCCTAAACCCTAAAACACTACCCCGCACGACTCCCTACACTACCCAAAGACCACTGCACTACCCTAAACCCTAAAACACGACCTCCTACACTACACAAACACCACTGCACTACCCTAAACCCTAAAACACTACCCCTGCACTACACAAACACCACTGCAATACCCTAAACCCTAAAACACTACCCCCAGCAGTACCCCTACACTACCCAAACACCACTGCACTAACCTAAACCCTAAAACACTACCCCCAGCAGTACCCCCTACACTACCCAAACACCACTGCACTACCCTAAATCACTACCCCCAGCACGACCCCCTACACTACCCAAACACCACTGCACTACCCTAAACCCTAAAACACTACCCCCAGCACGACCCCCTACACTACCCAAACACCACTGCACTACCCTAAACCCTAAAACACTCCCCCAGCACGACTCCCTACACTACCCAAACACCACTGCATACCCTAAACCCTAAATCTACCCCCAGCATGACCCCCTACACTACACAAACACCACTGCACTACCCTAAACCCTAAAACACTACCCCCAGCACGACCTTCTTCACTACCTAAACACAACTGCACAATTTGTTACAGGCGTTGCAACGCAGGCCTGTGGTGCTTACTGGAAGTACCTAGTGGGCTAGTTGGGCCCCAGGGACCCTCAGGATTCAAGGTGACCTAATCCCCCAACTTAAAACGCACCACGGGGCACGTTTGCACAGTGGTGAAGGGGGGGCGGGGCCTTAGGTGACATGTGCGCAAACACGCCCTGTGGTGCGTTTTAAGTTGGGGAATTAATTCCCTTTGAATCCTGAGGGACCCTGGGGGCCAACTAGCCCACCAGGTACCTTCAGTAAGCACAACAGAGTTGCGTTGCAGAGAGGTGAAAAAGGTGCGTGGCCTCGGAACGCCTCTCTGCAACTCAGCTCTGTGGTCCTAACTGTAGGTACCTGGGGGCTAGTTGGGCCCCAGGGACCCTCAGAATTCAAGGGGACTTAATCCCACAACTTAAAACGCGCCACGGGGTGCGTTTGCACACATGTCACCTCAGGCCCCCTCCCTTCACCACTGTGCAAACGCGCCCTGTAGCGCGTTTTAAGAGGTAGTTTTAATCCCCCTGCCCTATTATGTACTAGGGACTTGCAGAGGAGGTCATGCTAATCACAGGGGTACCCCAACACATAGTGTTCCCTAGTGTATGTAGGTGTTTTCACTGTATTCTAAGTGTCTTTTAGCATAGCACTGGCTCTGGTTAGTCAGAGTCAGTTACCACCAGTACCCGTCTGAAAAAGTTGTGGACACAGGATGATTTTGCAACAAGGCCTCTTTCTGCTCCTCTGTTGGTTCTTTCTGCACATCTTTTGCTTCTTTCTGTGCGTTTTTTCTTCTTTCTTCACATGTCCTACCTCTGTAGGCATAGTTAGAAACTAGCATTTAAAAAACCTTTGAAATTCACTTAAAAAATCATAGGTTTCAGGCACGTTATAGTTAGAAATTAGCATTTAAAAACCTTTGAAATTCACTGAAAAAACCATAGGTTTCAGACACGTTATAGTTAGAAATGAGCATTTAAAAAACCTTTGAAATTCACTGAAAAAAACCATAGGTTTTAGGGACAGTTATAGTTAGTTGGACATTTCACTCGTACAAAACCATAGAAATTCCCCGTTATAGTTAGTTCAGCTAACTATAACTTGCGCCCCGCAATGCACTGCTGATGACGTCACATATTACATCACTCATGACATGGTCAGTGACATCACTGATGACATCACTGATGACATCTCAAATGACATCACTGATGACATCATCCATGTGATAATTTCATGCATCTTCTCACACCCTAATATAACTTTTGATACACCCACTCTAAATTACAGACTGCCATTCTCACTCCAACACCAAAAACTACATACCCACTCACTGATTCTTAGGTCTACACACACATCCACTCACTCACCCGTACAGTCACTCATACTTAGTCACTCAGTACAGGACTATCATATGCACTCATACACCTATATAAACACTCACACACCGCCACTCATCCATAGAGGTACTCACACACCTAGTCAGTCATGCAAAAAACTTAATCACACACCCATTTACTCACCTATACAGTTATACACACACCAGCTCACTTACTCATACAAATACTAGCACATTCTAAATGATTATACAATCACTGATACAAGTACACACTCATCCATACAGCCACTCTCACAATCACACACTCTCACTTATAGCCATTTATATACTCCAACACACATATATACTGCCTTTCACATATGTAGTTACTCACACATGTACCACTGAGATATACATTCAATCACTAACACACCCATACACACACTCACCCACCCATACAGTCCATCACAGATGCACTCTTGAAACCATGCACCCAGTGAATCACCAACTCACACATCTATGCACAGAGTCACACACACCCCACCCACACAAACACTCAGGCACCCATACTGATACTCAGACAATCAATCAATAACCCATGTAGACACTCATGTAGCTATTCAGAAAGCCATGCAGCCGCTTACAAACCAACAGACAGACGGATACAGACATTCACACAGTTTAGTCACTAACCCATGCATTCAGTAAGATACATTTAATCACTCACTTGTAGAGTCAGTCACTCACGTACTAAATCATCCATTCAGACACTTATACACCCACTCATTCTTCAATACGCCTTTCCCTATATATATTAAACATATTTAAACTTTACAGAAACACACAGTCACTGGATGATGTCATCAGTGATGTCATCAGTGATGTCATTTGAGATGTCATCAGTGATGTCATCAGTGATGTCACTGACCATGTCATGAGTGATGTAATATGTGACGTCATCAGCAGTGCATTGTGGGGCGCGAGTTATAGTTAGCTGAACTAACTATAACGGGGAATTTCTATGGTTTTGTACGAGTGAAATGTCCAACTAACTATAACTGTCCCTAAAACCTATGGTTTTTTCAGTGAATTTCAAAGGTTTTTTAAATGCTAATTTCTAACTATAACGTGTCTGAAACCTATGGTTTTTTCAGTGAATATATATATATATATATATATATATATATATATATATATACGTACTGGCGGTCATCAGTAGGTGGTTATAGTTAGGATGCAGTTTCCAAAGGAAGAGCGTTTATTTATTTGCCAAGAACTTTGACGTTGTTTGATGAATCCTTGCAAAATTTTCAAACAGTTTGATGCTCACTACAGCTGCTGTCTTGAAAGTTTCTGAGTGATTCGTCAAGTGGGGGCCGAGAAAAAGGGGGGTCTCAAAATGCTTTTTCTCTAGGCTAATTTCCATATGAAACTGTAGACACGGCTACAGCCCTAACTGCTGAATGGAATTACACCAAATTTGGCAGAAAGGTTTCTCAGATATACAACTGTGGCTCGGTGGATCCGTGACCCCTGTCAATCTTGTGCCTGAGATCTGATTGACTGGCAACACTTCAAACCAGGAAGTGCTGGCAGCCATCTTGTGAATCAGGTGAATGGAGTCACAAGAAAAAAGATTTAAAAAAAAGAAAAGGGGGCAGGTTAAAAAGACCCTGATCCCCTAGGCCTCTTGGGGGGTGGGGGTCCCACAGGAACCCTACAGGGTCAAAAAAACATATTTAAAATAAGAATTCGGCAGGAATCATGCTGGATTTGCAACTCCCACCGTAAATGAAAAAAAATGAATCACAGGCTCCCGCGCTTCCTTTAATTTAGGCCCCCGATTGGGTCAAGTCCCGGGGCAAATAACTATAATGATGGAGGGCCCACGCAGCCCCCCACAGCCCCTGGGACCGCCACCTCCCTGGGGCTGAAGACAAAGGAAATGTGGGGGGCCATGCAGCCCCTCCGCAGCCCGGGGGACCTTCACCTCCCTGGGACTATTTTAAAAAATAATGTGTGCGGGGCTCCAGCCCTCTCACACAGCCCCGGGATCCGCCAACTCCCCGGGGCAACTCTATATTTAATTACATACGGGGTCCTCATGGAGCTGTAGATGGGTCCTGGGCACCCCCACCCCCCAGGGCCGGGATGTGGAGGGGTGCCCACACCAGGGACATTGCAGTTTGGTATGGCTTTGTGGGAGCACAGCTGCCACTAAGCCATAGCAAACACTGCTACACTTCATTAAAAATTTAAAGCGCTCTTGCTTCCATGAAGCAAAGCAGAATTGCTTTTAGACAGAGGGAGCTACCTGTCAGCAGCTCCCTCTGTCCAAATGTAGTGCCGGCACCCGCAGGAGGTGGGCAGCCAGTAGGGACCGCGGGAGCCTTCAGGCTCCCCCAGGGTCCCCAACAAGGTGGCCATGCCCAGGAGAATGGTGTCCCCAGGGCAATATCAGCCCAGGGAGGGGGCGGAAACCAGCCGCAGCACAAGCTCCCATACAGAAAAGGGAGTTTGTGTAAATCCCTGCACCGCGTGGCACACGGTGAAGGGATGAACAGGGGTGCCCCCTTGGCCACCAACCGGAGGCCGCTGTTTGAAGGGGACCCCCAATTTCGCTTTCCAACAGGCTTTCCATGTCAGAAAGCGTGGCATGGAAGGCCTGCCAGAAACCGAGCATCGTAATCTGGACGGCGTAAAACGCCATCCATATGGACTATGGGCCGGTCTCCGACTGGCCAACGGACTCCTGGAACCCGTTGGAGTCCAGCCGGAATGACCGTCCGGTTTCACTTCTGACCTCCTAAATTGGAATTAGGCAGTCAGAAGTGAAACCGAAGATCTAGGTCAGAAAGCCTACCAACCGAGATTGAAATCAGACCCAATGCCTTTTGAGAATCTTGGGTGGAGACCGTGAAGGAGCACTTAATCATCAACACCAGTGCTTTTCATGAGCACCAGTTAAGGACAAATTCATTCATTCACAGGGTGATTACTTAATTTACCCAGAATCACAGGATGTTGAGCCTGACGCCTAGACTCGCACCTGGTTCCCCAGCTCCGAAGTCGGCAGGTCTGGCTATTACGCCACATCCTCTCCCCACTTTCATGGTTAGTAGTTGGTTCTGTTTTTGGCTGCACTAACAGGACAAATGGGCTGATGCAAGCTGCCTCCTGATGAAAGCCCCAGCACTTATTCATAAAAAAATTAACCTCTGAACACAGGGATGGGTATTTCATGTTCCTTGGAGGCTACCATTCCTGTACATAAACATTCCATGGCAGTTTGCTTTTTCCATGTGTGCTGCACAAGGCAGCACACATGGAAAAAGCACAAACGAGGAGAAATAATGCACTTCTCCTTGTTTCGCCAAGTTAAGACCAGGTTTTCCCTGGTCTTAATTTTGGCGCTATCTCCTATGTACCTATGTACGCTGCCCTTGTACATCAATGGGTGTTGCGGTGGAACGCCCACCACAACAACCACTGCCCACCCCTTTCACGCTAAGCATAGCATGAAAGGGGGCCTTATTTACAAGGCAGAGTTGAGCCACGTTAAGTGGCTTAATGCTGCCTTGTAAATAAGGCAATGCCCCTATCGCCACCACAACGTCGGAAAAAGTGACGTGGTGGTGGCGATAGGGGCTTGTACATATGCCCCTTAGTTTGTTATCCTTAAACAAGTTAACGTTTAGAACATTGAAACATAGCGAGGTCTGTAGAACTGTACTTCCATTCATAGTGTTCGAAATGCAACTTGGTGTTGTAAATGTTTTTCTGAATCTGTTTATTGTTCTTTTGTTTTTGTGAGGGTGTTTATTTGCAAACCATTGACATTCTGCAGTAGCCTTTATGTGATGAGTTTATGTTGAAGTTCATTTGGTGCACACTTTTCACATTTAAATGATCTAAAAAAGACGGATCGTCTCTACTCATTTCGCCCTAAGTGTCCCTTCTGTCTAACAGAAGTAAATAGGAAATGCAAATTATGTTTAAATATATGAGCACTGATGTCATTCAGTGATTAATATGTTCGGTGTCATTGCTCGGTACATGTAGCTCGATTGAGCATTCTGCTGTGCCACATCTTGAAAAGTACACATTCTGCATGTTACAGGAATTGATGAGCATAGGACAAGGCCGAAAACTTAACAAACACCAAACTGACCTGAATTCAAAGCAGAACAAGCTATTGATAGAAATGTATGATAAGAACAAGAGTCCTCAATAAATTCTTAAGTATGATGCAAAACGATGATACATTTTACACTGTCTAATCCATGAGATTTAAACCTAATGGTAGATGTACCATGCTTTGCCAACTAACCAGACAGTAAAGGCAATAGTACAAATCGATTAAACCTCAAAACAGAGGCTTTAATTTTTTTATATATGTTTCAGATATGTTGGCAAATGAACAAATCAGACTCCTTCTACCTCATTGAAGAATTAGTTAATATACAAAGATGAACTGGTTAATAAAGTAATTTAACTTACATTTCAAAATAGAGCAATTTTCAAGACCACTTTTGGAATTCACAAAATATGATTTTGCTGTATTAAAAAGTTTTACGATCAAGTATTTTTTCTTATAATAATTCTTTTTGTAGGGATGGTGTGTGGCAGAATGTGAGAGTTCCATTACTGGAATGTCCTACGTTTTTGTCGACACAACATATTTTTACTAGTTTGTTGGCAAACATAGCATGGAAAAAGTCAGAAATGTATTCCTGACAAGAGCACAAATAAATGCTTTTCAGGGGAAGAAGGGGAAATGAATGTCCAAAAATGGATGGGTGTGTAAAGTAAAAGGTTTGTCAAAATAAATGTCATCAAGTGTACTTTCTCAGCAGATTTGCATGAGCAAACATTCGTCAGTTTACACAAGGACAAATGAAATAAAGAAACAAAATCCAAGAGCATGCTTGCAAACCTGCAACTTTCCCAGGTTTCCATTTGTAACCGTCAAACCTTTGAGAATTTGAAAAAGTCGTCACCCGTGTGTGGTTGTAAAGTCTGATCTAGATTTGCTCATTTTTTAAAGAATTGTGGGCCTCGTTTATGAGAAGTATCGCATTGCTGCATGAAAGCAGCAATGCAACACTTCTCAGTGCGCCTTCCTTGCGACACCATTGATGAGTCATATTTACTGTATGATGCATCATGTCGCAAGGAATGACAGATACGTCAGTATTACTGACGTATCTGTCGGCGAAAAACTGATGCATTGCTGGAGTTGTGTCGGAAGCGTAACGCAACTCCAGCAATGTTCCTTTCACATCCTGCATCCATTATACCTGACTCAGGTACAATGTAGCGCTGGGGTTTACCAAATGATGCATCTGCCTAGACGCGTCACTTCGTAAATATGCCGAAACATGGTGCATTATTTACGCCACTGGTGCATCACTATAATTGACGCAACGGCGGCGCAAAAGTGATGCAGGCCTTCATAAATAAGGCCCTGTATCCTTTATTTCAAATGTTGTGAGTTTGTGGGAGATGGAGTGGGTCTGCGAGTTATGTTGATCTGGCAGCTTCACATATTTTGATCCATCACATAAACTTGTATTTATGAATAAAGTGCTCACAAGAACTTTGTCGAGAGCACTAGTACAATCTAGGATATTTGTGTATTAAACTTTATTTCGAATGTAAGAATGGATTTATTAAAAATGGGAGTTTTTGGTAAATTAATGTGCATGTGTGGTTTTCACAACTGTAGATTTGTTTCCAAATTTTTGAAAATTAAATCAAAGCGAGAGAGAGAGAGAGAGTTTATAAAAAAACATTTAAATATCCAATGCCACAAACGTAATGTGAATTTGATAAGCCTTTCAATCTCTTTATCTGAAAATTCCCCACTGGACTCCCGTGGCTGTTAGGATTACATTCTAGTCACGTCACTCCAAAATATACACAACAACACCTCACTCTTTGAAGTAACGTAAATACTCCTTTTTTGAAGTCCAGTTCTGGTCCCATCTTAACATCTTTTGCCGCTCTCCCTCCTCTCCCCCCGAAAGGTTTGGGTTGATCACTTCGAGGGGATTTTTGACCCAGTACTAACTAAGGAAGCAACTCCCTCCCTAATGGTCTCATCTAAATCTTATGAGAACCCCTCTATTAATTTGGGTCTGGTAGTTACCCTGGATGATGTTCTTGACGCTTTGGATAAGTGTGTGAAAAGGAAAGCCCCCGGGCCCGATGTGATACCAGAGGATGCATTTCTAGGTTTGAGTGAGCTGTGGGCCCCAATACTTACACACATTTTTAATGCAGCAGTTAGGCGTAATTTCCCTTCCTCCTGGGCTAAGTCGGTTATAGTGCCTTCATTTAAGAAGGGCGAATAAGCAGATCGAAAGTGCTCCAGTCCCATCTCCCTTCTGGATTCCTCTGCAAAACTCCTGGGGAGGGTTGTTTAAAAGGGACTAGAGAACTGGGCAACCACTAATTACATCTTGTCTAAAGCCCAGTATGGATTCAGGAAGGGACTTGGGATGGTGGAGCAATGCCTGAACCTTGAACTACTGATTGTGAAGTATAAAAGAGCCAAAGCAGTATCTCTCCATCTGCATTTCGCTGATCTTTCTAGTGCATTTGACTTAGTAGACCACTCAATTTTATGGCATATACTGCTGACTTATGGGACTCCTATAGAGATTGTTAGTCTTCTTGCACACTTATATGAGAACCTCTCAGCACAAGTGCACTTTGGTCCAAATGGGAAGTTAACACCCCTTTTAGAATTAGGGGAGGCATCCGCCAGGGATGTGTATTGGCTCCCTTTTATATTTTCTTTATTTATAAACAGGGTCGACTACACTCCATAGTCCTTGCAGGCCGATGCTCCGATGGTTGCTGGTCACCGGGTACCTGTACTTCTCTATGTAGATGATGCAGCCTTTATTTCAAGCTCCATGGTCAGACTCCAGAGATTATTGGATTTCTTCACAGATTTTATGGCATCTAGGGAAGTTAATAATGAATAAGTCCAAACCTTTGATAATGAGCGGTGGGAAAACATCCAAGAATGTAAGATCTTTCAATCTTGAGGGGGGTTAGATAGCAAATGTTAAGTCCTTTTGCTATTTTGCATTTTAGTATCTTATTCACCTCTAAGGCCTCCTGGAAAGACCACATACAGGCTGCAGATGAAAAGAGCCTGCAAGGGTGATTTAGATTCTCCAGTAATCTGGCCAGTCGACCCATGAAAGCGATGGCCACAGTTTTCAAGGCAAAGGCCGTATCTGCTGAAATTTATGGTCGAGGGGTGTGGGATTATGCGAGCACTAAATCCCTGCAGATTGAGGAAAATACTTTTTTTTTTTTTAAAGTTTAAGAGAAAGTTTATTGATGCAAGATAAAATGCAATACAAAATGGTAATATAAGAAAAATTTGTATGCAAACTCATACAGTAATAGAGACGAAAAGGGGAAAATTAAACAGGAAGGAGCAACGGGTAAGGGTAATCAAATATCAATATATCATAACTACTATATAATTTTTAGTAAGACTCAAAGTTGTAAATGTAAAAGATATAGGGAAACTGAGCAAAATTGGCTAAAAAGAGAAAACAACAGGAAATATATAAGCATATACATTAAAAATACTATTCATGGAGGTTTAGGGACTTCTTCAATTCAAGGGTCATGAGTTTGTGAGGCACGTGCTGATACATCAAGAAAATTAGTAATAGGTAACCATAGGAGGTCTCTTTTAATGGCAAGGGAGATGTGGTGAACATATGCTCTGTCCAACCTATGGTTGTAGCAAACTCCATACCACCAAGCACGATAGGAAAGATTGGAGGTATCTTTCCATGATTTGGTAATTTGTTGGAAGGCAACTGCAAGGAGTAGATCAATGATAAGGAAACCACGAGGCTGTGAATTCCAATCATCGGAAAGACTACCTAAAAATATATTAACAAAAGACAAGGGGATTTGGGTATGGAAAAAGGTATTAATCTGTGTCCAGACTTGTTTCCAAAAATTATGAACCTGAGGACATAGGAAAAGCATATGTTTTAGGTCTGCTAAGTTTGCGTTACAGGACCAACAAGAGGTGGAAAGAGTAGGATTCATTTTGTGTAATGAGATAGGAGTAAATAAAAGTCTGTTGTAAATGTAGAACAAAGTTTGGGTGGTGTTAGCAGCACGAGAAGACTTTCTAATTTTAATCCAAATCTTATTCCACGTGGACGTAGAAAAGGAGGATTGAAGATCAGTCTCCCAAAGTGCTTCCACTACAGTTTTATCCCTAATGGGTGAAAAAGTTGATAGGGATTGGTAGAGTTGCGAGGCTGATGGGGAGAGAGACAGAATGGATAAAACATGAGGGGGTGAAGAGGAAGGATGGGTTGCGGAGGTGATGGCATGGTAGGATGTTTGGATTAAAGAAAGCAAGGAGGTATATTTGGAAAGATATGATGAAGGAAAAGAAAAGCGTGTTTGAGCAGAAGAGAAGGACAGCCAAGTATCCTCATGACGAAGTTGGTGAACCCAATAAAGACCCTTAAGATGCCAATCTTTCCAAAATAGAACTTTGTTATTTAATTTAATATCTTTATTATACCATATGGAAGATTGAAGAAATTTGTCTGAAGAAGAAAGATGATTGGAAAATAACGGTTTAAGAAGTTTGCAAGAGTTATGGAGTATAGGGAGAGAAAAAGAAAAGGGTCGTTGAGAAAATGATACAGCTTCTTGAAAAGAAAAGGGCTGAACAAAGGATTTTTCAACGTCAACCCACAATGGTAGAGAACAAGAATCATCATCTTCTAATAAGAATAATGAGGCCTGTTTAAGAGAGAATGCATTATGATAGATCTGGAAGTCCGGGAAGTTAACGCCTCCTAAAAATTTGGGACGCTTAAGTTTCTGTAAGGAGACGCGGGGCGTTTTGTTGTTCCATAAAAATTTAGATAATATGGAATATATAGGTTTAAAATGGGAATTGGCAATAGCTATAGGAATATTAGAGAGATAAAAAAGAATAACCGGGACGAACATCATTTTGATTGTGTCAAGACGACCCCACCATGATAAAAACAAAGGATTCCATTTCGATGTAGCAGACTTCAAAAAGGATTGGAGTTCTTTTAAATTAGTTAAAATAGAGTCTTTAATAGAGGGTTTAAACCATAAGCCCAGGTATTTAATTTTGTCAGGATTCCATTTGAAACCGTATGCAGTAAAATCTGCAGAAAAGCATAATTTATTCAATGGCAGAATTTCACATTTGTCAATATTTAATTTGTAACCAGATACAGAGGCGAAAGATTCTACTTCTGATAAGAAAGCCGGGAGAGACGATTGCGGATGGGATAAGAAGAGCAAAATATCATCTGCATAAACCGATAATTTCAATTGATTACAGCCATATTTAAAACCTGTAATTTGGGAATTTAAGCGGATCTTCATTAAGAAAGGTTCCAAGGCAAGGATGAATAGAAGTGGAGAAAGGGGACAACCTTGTCGTACTCAACGATGCAGCTGGAAATTAGATGAAAGAAGACCATTTGAGAGAACAGAAGAAACCGGGGAGGAGTAAAGTAAGGGACCATAATTTATGAATGTAGAACCAAAACCAAACCAGGATAAAGTAGAGAAAATAAAAGGCCATCCAACTCTATCAAAGGCCTTCTCAGCATCTAAAGCAATGGCTACTAATGATTCTTTATATGATCTAGCTTTAGTAAGAACATTGAAAAAGAGTCTAGTATTGTCAGAAAGGTGTCTGCCTTTAATAAAACCACATTGTTCATGACCAATTAACAAGGGGAGAAATTTCTCTAAACGAAATGCAAGGATTTTTGCAAAAATTTTATAATCAAGATTAATTAGAGAAATAGGGAAATAATTCTTACACAAATTATGATCTTTACCGTCTTTAGGTATTAAGCATATTACAGCTTCTTGAAAAGATCCTCCAGATTTTTTAGAAGAAATAAAGAAATGAAATAATTGATATAGTTTGGGAATAAGTAAACGAGAGAAATGAGAATAAAATTCGACGGGGAAACCATCAGGTCCTGGGGCTTTACCCCGTTTAATAGTACGAATAGCATTGCTGATATCAGATTCCTTAATGTCGTCATTCAACACCGAAAAGTCCAGATCAGGAGGAGAAGGAGGGGTAATAGAAGAAAGATATTGAGAGATTGTATCTGGAGAAACAGAAATATCCGGGGTGTAAAGAGACTGAAAGAAATGAGTGAATTCTGACAAAATGTCTTCATTTTTATAAAGCATACGATTATTGGAGTCAAGGATAGAACTGATCTTGGTACGTTCTTTCTTAATTTTTAAATAATTGGCTAGAAGTTTCCCTGCTTTATTCTGGCCGCCATAGTACTTGGCTGAGGATTTAAGTAGAAATGAGTTGGCATTTTCTGTAGAAAGCTTGTTGAATTGAAATTTAGCGTGAACAAGTTCATCCAAGCAAGATTTAGAGCCAGAAACAGCAAAGGAAGATTCTAAATGTTTAATTTGTGTCATAAGATGTTGTAATTTAGAGAGAGAAGATTTTTTACGATGGGATACAAAAGAAATAATAAAGTCTCTAGAAGCTGCTTTAAAAGAATCCCAAACAACTTGAGGAGATATAGAAGGGGATTCATTTTCAGCAAAGAAAGTATTAGTAAACGATTCAAATTGTTGGGTGAAATTAGGGTCTACAAGAAGAGAGTTATTAAATCTCCACCTTCTGGTGCCTTGTGTAGAAGAAGAGATATCTAGACTTAAAATAACCGGCGCGTGATCAGAAATTAAGATAGAACCAATGTCAGATTGCAGAATATGTTGAGTGAGTGATTGTGAGGTAAAAAGATAGTCAATGCGAGAATGTGAAGAGTGTGCTGTGGAAAAGAAAGTATATTCTAAAAGAGTAGGATTACACAAGCGCCATGAGTCTACTAAAGACCGTTGTTGAATAGTAGAGGCAAACTGGGAGAACATAGTGGACGGGATGAATTTAGAGTTGGATTTGCGATCAATAATTGGGTCCATAACCATATTGCAGTCACCTCCAACTAACAAATAATCATCTTGAAAGGACATTAATTTAGATAAAATAGTGGGCCAAAAGGTGACATCTGGAGCAGTAGGGGCATAAAGGTTGAAAAGAGTCATGGGAATGTTATTAAGTAACAGTGAGACAGAAACCCATCTACCCGAGGTATCCGACTCTTGAGTAATAACCTGCAAGTCAAGGCATTTATGACACAAAATGATAACGCCATTGCGATGACCTGTGCCTGGGGATGCAAAAATGTTACCTACCCATAATCTTTTAAGTTTAAGAATTTCTTTCTCCACAACATGAGTCTCTTGTAATAAAGCTATATCACAATTCAAATTAGCTAAATGGGAAAGAACCCTCTGACGCTTGATCGGGGAGCCTAAACCTTTAACGTTCCATGAGACAACTTTTAACGCCATTTATAAGAAATGGAACAATATAAACATTGCATTAAAATCAATATAACAATTGAAATTTGGAGAACAGTAAAGAATATCAATGAGTAACACAGTAAATAAGCAGTTATATCACATAATATTAAATTGCTCAATAAAAGAAAAAAGAATGTAGTTATGAAAAGGAGTATAGAAATAAAAAAGAAGAGGAGAATGACAGAAAAAGAAAGAAAGGAAAAAGAGAAGATAAAAGAAAGGAGAGAAATAAAGAAAGGAAAGAAAGAGGAAAGCGAAAAAGAAGGCATCATTGAGAAACGAGGAGATTCAGAAGTTTGAGAAGAAGGATGAAGAGAATACAATAAAGAAAGAAAGATAAATACATCGAAGAAAGAAGGTAAGGTAGAAGATTCAAAAACATACTGACTTACTACAAATAACATAAAAAGATGAGGGTGGTGAAGCCACATCGGGAAAATGGCACAACTGACCGGGAGACTCAGGGCAGAGCAGGGAAGGAGGACATCATCCAAAACAGACCGGGGAGGACATAGATCACATACGCCGAATTACTGCACCTAGCGGATAAAAAAGATAGAGAAGGTGAACGAGTAAAAACATGAAACACGATACATTAACACACCATAGAATAGACTGGGAAATAAACACCAAAAAAGCTTAGATATGAAAAATACTAAGAAATATAAGAGGACACCAACTAGAGAGGAACAAAACGAGATATGTCCATGGCATTTTCACAGCATTGGTCCAAGAATCGCTGGAGCAGAGCAGGATCTTCATAAGTCGTTGTTTTATTTTGGTATGTAACTTTGAAGAGGCAGGGGTGGAAAAGTCCGTAGCGAGCATTGAGATTACGGAGAGCTGGTCGCATAGCAAGAAATTTCTTCCGACGATCTGCTGTTGTTTTGGCATAGTCTTGAGCAAAGTAGAGGGTGGAGTTCTGCTAGGTGATACGATCTTTTGATTTAGCAGTTTGTAAAATCTTTAATAAGTCAGTGTATTCCAAAAAATAGATGATGACTTCTCTAGGTTTGGATGATGAGGATGCTGTAGTTGGATTCCGACCCAAACGGTGAGCTCGTTGGATATTCAAAGCAGGAGACAAAGGGAGACCAAGGATTTGTGGAAGAAATGTCTTAAAGAAGGAGATGGGATCTGAACCCTCCAAACACTCTGCCAGGCCATAAATGTGCAGATGATTGCGCCGGCTGTGATTTTCCAAATTTTCCACCTGTTTCTGGAGAGAGAGAACATCAGATTGTACAGCAGGCATTTGGTGGACTACATCTTGGACAGAATCTATTCGTCGTTCCATTAATATAATTCTATTGTCCATAGTAGACCACTTATCCTCTAAGGATTGAAGACGTCTGTTTGTCTCCTCCATACATGGACGAAGAGCTCGCATTTCTTCAAGTAGCACCTCCATAATGTCTGGGGTAGGAGATGTAGTAGGTGACGGAGGATTTGTTTTAGCTCGTTTACTAGTAGTGGTGGGTAATTTCGACGCAAGAGAAGCTGAGGAAAGTGAGACATTAGCAGATAGTGCCAGAACGTCCATATGAGGTGGTGATGTAGGATTCTCAATTTTGTTCATATTTGTGGAGAGAATAGAGTAGGGATTGTGGTCCGCCAAAGAGGAAAAAGGGATAGGAGGACCAGCTACACTCCGTCGAGATTTCGTTCTCCCCATACAATTGCAAGTAGTAATATAGTATTATTGTCTGCTTCAAGTAATATTTCCAAAGAAGCCTGCAATGTTCATAAATTTGAGGAGAAAAAAAGGGGTTGAGAATAACAGGTAAATCACTGGTTAAGTGTAAAAAACATTAAGGGGAGGCAACCTTGTATAGCGAAGCTCCAGCAAACATCACATTCCTGTCATAAGGTGGCAGCAAGTTACAAAAAGCACATTTTCAGGTCAGGTCAAGTGCAGGCATTAAAATATCCCCAGCATTGAAATTCACATATTGGCAGAGGAAAGCATGGTTATATGCCAAAAACAAATGTCTCTGAATGCATTCCTCACTGAGAATGCGTTGAGGGAACAGGCGTCCTGAATCACAAAATGGCGGTCGCGGGATGAAGAGAAGACGCGTCGAGCTCGTTTATTATGTAAAAATGCTCACCGAGGCTGCAGAAAGTTCACAAACGATGGCGGAATGCATCGCATGCTCGCTCGGGTGCGCAAGGAGCAGCGAGGAGGAAAAGGTCTGCCGGAGAGCCCGCACTTCTCCTGAGCCGTTCCGGAGCCTCGTCAGGCAGCGGCCATCTTCGGCTGGCGTCAAGCCACGCCCCCAGGAAAATACATTTTTAAGGTGTCTGCTATGCACCCCACCCATGCCTCCAGCTACCGTACTGCACAGAGAAGTGGGTTTGGACTACTTGGATGATATCTTGATAGTCAAACCTATATCCTTGTGCCGTTCGATTTGGGCCGAACCAGAAACTGAACTAACAAAGGCAATCATACAGGGTTGTCTTACCATGGATAACGCTCTAAAAATCTTATGGCTGTCTTTTATTGATAAAACCCTCAAAACAGTATTATGTCTTCCAGGAATTGTAGACCAGCTCAAAATTCTAACAATGGAGAGGATTGCAATAAAGGCTACTATGCTTGATGCTAGGGCAAATGCAAGAGCAGTGGGCGATGAAAAGAAACAGACAATGGTAACTTATATGTCCCATATTTTACCCTTAGGCTGTCAACCCTATCTTACCTGGGTGGCGAATTATCAGCATCATTATGTTGTGAATAGACTACGGTTAAATGATGTATACCAGTTGGTATCCTACCCTAAACTAAATCAATGGGATGTAAGTACAACCATTTGCCCATGCGATGGAGCTTCCAAACAATGCACTTTGCACTTTCTGCTTTTTTGTCGGTTTTATGCAAATCTAAGGAAACAATTTTTTAAACTAATTTTTAGTGCACATAATATTAGAAACTTTAAAGTTGCCAAGACTTTGTTGTTTAGGTTGGAATTCCCTGCTATTTGTTTTAACATGGCCTCGTTTAGCTGTAAAGCAATTTACTTAAGGAAGAGAACGTTTTAAGAAGGAGGATTTGCATGTGCTGGAAGTTTTTTCTGTTAGATTTTTTAACTAGATATATTACATGTAATGGACTATAAATGCTATTTTATTCATGAATTTTTAAAAGAAATGCTTTGTACTGTTTTATCATGTGCTTTTATGGCCTATCCCTATAGTGCCGAAATAAAGTTTTTGAACTTCAGCACAGAATTCCCCTAGGAAAAAAGGCCCAATTACATGTAAAAGCTAGCCAGCACTACATCCGGTTAGGAATTATAACATATGGAAAATATATCTTAGTACCTTTGCATCAGTCTCCAGTACTCCAATACTGTCCACAGGAAACTCCTTAAACTGAACTTTTACAGAAAGTCTTTGCATGGATCATTTTCACGAAGAATGTCCAACAGTGATTCTCACACCATATAAATTGACATTCTTGGTTTGGGTCATTACCTTGTTTTTTGTAATACACTACCAATTCTTTACAAACAGTGAATGAAAAAATAACATACTAGCCATGTTTGTATAGAAATTGAGACAATTCACTGATGTACAACATACATTTCTATTGGTTTTTGTCAAACCACGCATCAATATTTGAATGCAGATGAGCAAAATCTATAGCTTTTGATTAATCTATTACCTAAGTTTAATTCTGCCACTGCCATAATCGGATCTGTGATATTTCTGTGTGAGCAAAAAATCAAAATTGGTGTCAGAAAATTAAAATAGTATCGGTGCTAATCTAAAAATAGCAGGCATTGCTATTTTTAAACTCCAATAATAATTCAAATCGATTTACTGTGTTGCATTGGTTAGGGCATTGTAGTTCTCCACATTATTAACTAAATATTTTCTGCCCGCCTGATGTGCAGGATTCTAGAGAACACGGTGTTGCAGCTACTCTCTACGAAGGGGGATTCATAAAAATAAAAAAATCATTTAATTGAAGTCCTCGAAATAGATTCAAAGGTCTTCTCGTCTTTTCAGCTGGAAGGACTCGGCGAATGGGTGAATGTAAGCCAGTTTTTATCTTGTATGATACTCCATTTAGGCATGGCCGCTAGGGTTAGATGGCCATGGCATTTTCTGTATGATTAAGGATTTGCTTCACTTGCCGTATAATCCATCATCCGCTGAGTAGTTTGCAAAAGGTTTCCTTCTCACACGGATTAAAAGTTACTAAAAACACTGTCACGCATTTTGCAGCTTTCTTAGAAACACCTTTGAAAATGTTACATGGCCATCTTTCAGTTGTTGGTTGCTCTATTAAGGTAAGGGGTGCAACTTTTACCTAGATAGGGTTAAAGTCTAAAAAAGCTAAAACGATGAAGTAGCACTGGCACAAACTATACCACATTTTACAGCATAATTTCCTTTTTCTTGTCGCATAATTTAGTCAACCATCCGGCATAATTGGTCCTCCCCTGCCACATAATTCCAGTAGTCCTGCATTTAAGGAGTCATGTAGCACAGTTGAGTATGTACTAACAAAGGCCATGCTGACCTAGCAGTCTGTCGACATTATCAAAGAGCACCAGTTGCTCTGTGTTAATGATCGCAGAGCAGCTTTTAATGGCCTTGACAGAAGACTGTTTGGCTCCAGCTGGCGCTTTTTAGGCTTTCTTCTCCTGATGTTCTACCTTTATACCTGGGGACTTGAGTCAGGGTAAGGTCTGGAGTGGGTTTAGCTGTTTTGGATCATATTGACGCTAAAGAGGACCAAAGCAGGGGTGTATTTTAGCACCTCTGCTTATTGGTGTCTATGCTCCCGACCTGGCAGCCAACCTGACAAGAGCCAGATCCATTCTTCAAAACAAGATCTGCAGCGAATTGTCAAAGGTAAGTTTGAAGGAAAGACAGACATGCATTGTGAAACAAAGGTATTTGAGATTTAGGGGCAGATTTACAAGAAAGTGACGCATCTGCACAGATGCGTCAGTTTCCTTGCACCAGCTCCAAATGTCCTTGCGCCACCATGGATGCGCAGTATTTACAATATAGTGCTCCATTTCGCAAGGATTAACAGATGCGTCAGAAATTCTGACGCATCTCTTTGCCCAAAAGTGACGCATTGCTGGAGTTGCTCATGAAAGTGACGTAACTCCATCAATGCAAACAACAGATAGATGAGTCTCATTCAAAGAGCCCTGCGTCATTCCTTACGCCTGGTCTAAGCAGGCGTAGGGATTTTGACGCAGTGAAGGCGTAGAGTGACGCAGTGAAATGTAAATTTCACGTGTCAGTTCTACATGGCTTTTTGCGTGGGAACGCCCACCCTGCATACATTATACTGTAGTGATAGGATGACGCAGGAGCCAGGTAAGGTAAACTTCGTAGTTTAATAGTACAGCTTGCCCATCACAGGCAGAGCATAGGCATAGTCCTCCACCAACCGATTCCAACCACTAACGCTCGGTATGGAACCCTCACGAACCAAGAGAACATTCTAAACAGAAGGAGCATAAGCTACTACATGGGTCTTTCCTTAACCTACAAAAACAAAACAAGAGAAAATAAAACCAGAAATAGAGAAAGCATAAAAAGTGTAAAAAAAACAAGCAATAAAACAGTACAGGAAACATTCCGTAATAAAAGGCAAGTTACAAAGTAAACACTACATTACCTGTGAAGTGAAAAAAACATTAACGTTGAACACATCAGTCCCTCTAACAGTAAGGAAGATTCCTTACCCTAGATCTGCGTCTCGAACCAGACTGACTCAACCGTGAAAGACTCCTTTCACCATCCACACTGAAACCACCAAAACCTTCATCAACAACACCAGACATAACCACCCAGCACTTGTTCCACCACTGGCAATTCGCAAGCTTCACAGAACCACCCCTAACCTCCACAACCTTGGTGGATGGCCCAAACTTTGGAACAACCCTTCCTCACATGGACAGGTTTTTTCACATGAACAGAATCACCCGGAACCAACTCAATCTCATGGACATTCTTCCTGGAATCAAAGTACTTCTTCTGTTTCTCTTGGGTCAAACTCACACAACTCCTCACACTGACATCAGACCACTGTCCACCTTTGACCCATTTACTCATCCAACTGGGACAGAAACTGGTTGTGAACCTACGACCTCGTAACAGCTCAAAGGGTGAAACACCAGTGGTCGAATGAGGAGTGGTGCGATAGAACCAAAGCATGGTCTTGACTGAGTTGGCAACCACACAATTGTTAGCAATAGCCCACTGTATACATTCCCCCAATACCCTGTTCATGTGTTCAACCAAACGATTGGTTTGGGGGTGATACAGAGAACTCTTGAGATATTTAATCCCACTAGTCTGAAGAAACGCCTCAACCTCACTGGCTACAAATTGTGTACCATTGTCAGTCACAAGAGTTTCAGGGAAACCCTCCTTCAAAAATACATCTTTCAGGAATTCAACAACAGTCTTGGAGGTCACTTCCCTCACAAACCTGACCTCAGGCCATTTAGAGTGATAGTCCATCATGACCAACGCAAACCTTGAGGACGCATCAAGCGGGTAAAAGGGACCAACTATGTCAAGCCCCAACTTCACTCAAGGTGCAGACGGCAACTCAATGGGAGAAAGAGGAGTATGCAATTTTACAGTCTTATTACAGCTAGAGCAAATGACACATGCCTTGACCATTTCATCAACCGCCCTATCCATGGAAGGCCACCAAAAAGATAGTCTGACCCTTTTTGTGTCATAGTAGCTCCCAAATGCACCTCATGAGCACGCAAAGTGACGCCAGCTCTCAAACACACAGGAGGAACCAACTTGTCAGCTCTCATCAACAAACCATCCTCAATGGATAAATCATCCGTCACTTGAACATACGTTTTAAACTCAAAACTAAGGTTTCTCTCCCTCGGCCAACCCATCTCCAAATATCTCATGACTGTCAGCATCGAAACATCATTACTGAGGGCTTGACGCCACTCACTCTCAGAAATTGCACACAAATGAGGGAGATCAACAGCCGCCACAATAAACTCCTCCTTGTCTTCCTCCCCCACAACATACTCATCCTCAACAGTATCAGACGACCGAGAAAGGTAATCCGCACAGCCATTCTTACTCCCAGGAATGTACTCAGGCAAGAAATCAAACTGCAACAATTTCGAGGACAAACGAGCAATGCGAGGGGTGAAACCTCTTACATTTTTCCCACTCAAAATGAAAATTAAAGGCTTGTGATCAGTTTGGAGACAAAATCTTCTGCCCCAAATAAAATTCCGAAACTTCATCACAGCCCACCAACAAGCCAACAACTCCTTTTTGATGACGGAATACTTCTTTTCTGTGGGAGTCAACACTCTTGAGGCAAAGCCAATGGTCCTAACCTCCCCGCCTTTGGTTTGACTCAGCACAGCCCTCACACCAACATTACTTGCATCAACAGTCAAAGTGCATTGACGTCCAGGATCATAATGCTTTAACACGTTGGGTGAAATCAGCTGTTGCTTGACCCAATCAAACACATTTTGGCACTCAACACTCCACTCGAACGCAACTCCCTTCATAAGCATTTGTGAATGGGGCCTCAACTTAGTGGCAATATCTTGAACAAAACGTGAATAAAATTCGCAGAGCCATAAAAAGGACTTGAGGCTAGCCTTGTCAGAAGGGGCCTTAGATTTAGTAATGGAATCCTCAAGACTTTACTTAGGAATGATACCCTAGCCAGTGACCAAATTCCCCAAAAACTCAACCTCCTTTGTCAGAAAGACACACTTGACCTCTGCAGCACCACTGAAATCTAGAAAGAACCTCTTGAAGAGTGGCATCTTGGGAAGCTCTATTGGGAGCAAATACCAAAACATCATCCTGGAAAACAGACAATCCTTCGATCCCCTTGAGCATGTTGTTCATCAAACGCTGGAAGATGGATGCCGCTGACGCAAGGCCAAACGGCATACGGACATACTGGTAAGTACCAAAAGGGGAGACGAAAGTAGTGAGATGCCTAGACTCGGGAGCTAACTCTACCTGGTGGTAAGCAGAGGCTAAGTCTAACTTTGTAAAGACCTTGGCATCCTTCAACCCTGCTAAAAGTTCATTGATGTTGGGGAGAGTATGAGAATCCACCCAAATCTCTTTGTTTAAACAGCGGAGGTCAACACAAACCTTCAACTCCCCATTCTGTTTACGGGCAGCCACCAAGGGAGAAAGCCACAGGGAGGAATCAACAGGTTCTATTATTCCCTTTGTGCACAGGGAATTGAGTTCTTTTTCCAAATCATGCCTTATGCTAAAAGGCACATTCCTAAGCTTGTGCTTAATGGGTCTTGCACCATCTTTCACAATGATTCTGTGCTGGTAGTCCTTGACCTTCCCAAGCTCACCAGAAAATACATGAGGAAATTGTTAATAATGCCCTTGAGGTCCAAATTATCCCTCACAACCAAAACTTGCTCACTGGTCCCAGGCCTGAGTACCATACCAAATAACCCCTGGTGAAACCAAACCAAAATATTTAAACCTTTATGGGCAACGTACAGTTTCCTAGCAATTATCCTTCCTCTAAACTCCATAATGTCTTCGATGAACCCAGACAAATGTATTTCACGCCCTTCATAGGAGACTGCCTTACGACCAGGGAGTAAAAGTGGTCTAGAAGGCTACGTTTTGTCAAAAAGTTCTTGCGTGATCATGGAGATGCCAGCACCTGAATCTACCAGAAGTTTCACAGTCTTATCCCCAACCAGAACCTCAACATAAGGATCCACACATAGTTCTGGATTACCTACTTTGACTTCCTCATTCTGTACTACTGCAACCATGTCCCTAAGATCTTTAGTGATAGACTCATCATTGTCACAAGACATGTTTTCATCCATGACACATTTGACAGAAGACAGATGTTTGCCTCTACCAGATTGACAAACCTTTGCAAAGTGTCCCAGGCTATTACAAGTTCTGCAGGTCACAAACTTTGCCGGGCACTTACCACCCTTCATGTGTGCATTGTACCCACACCTAAAACAAATATTTTGATGAGAAAAAAATGAATTTTGTTTTTTACCATAGCCAAAACCTGACCTATCAAAAGATTTGCTGTCCTTAGTCTCCTTAGAATCCTTAACTTTGACAGCAGAAACTGTCTCACTGTTTTTGGTCTCTAGTTCCTTAGCCGACAACTGAGACGTTTCAATGCTCTTGGCCATTTTAATAGTATCCTCCAACGTTGGATTGCCCGTGGATAGAAGCTTCTGTTTGATCATCTTGTCTGTACAATGACAAATAAATTGGCTGTGGTTATATAAGTGTCAACGTCCTCACCAGTATTCTGAACACGTAGAAAAAATTTGTGTCGCAACACAATCAAACTAGGTTGGACATCAAACCTGGTTTGAAGTTTTTTCACAGTGTCTTGATATTCATCACGAATGTCTTCTCCTTCAATAACAGGTGGAGGCAAATGTTTCAAAATAGCCCTTCCTTCAAAGCCTAACGAATGAAGTAAAAGGTATTTTCTTCGCTCAGACCTGAAGCGATTAGCCCCAATAGTGCCCAAATATGTCTCAAACCCATCAAACCACTGTTTCCATTTGATAGGAGGATCACCAGGTGTTTCCAAAAATGGAGGTGGAGGTGCAACTGCTTGCATGCTTGAACAGTACACCACACAAGGAAGATGCAGAAATGAGGATGATCAAAGTGAAAGCCACACAGTTGTACAAATTGGTAGACAACTGCCCTGACAGAGAACAGCCCGGTGCTGGATTGGTAGACAACTTCCCTGACAGAAAATAGCCCAGAGCTAGGGAAGGTATGGCCAGCGTCTTTCCCTCAAAACAAAACTGTGTCATGAATTTGGCGCCTCACAGCACTATGTGCACAGCCAAAATTAGACACACGGCGGGAAAAAACGCCAGAGAGAATAAAAAAAACTTTGCGCCACAAAGGACAATGGGCTACCCATACAGCAAGGTCCTACCAAATCGCCGATCTGTTTCTTGAAAAAGGCTACCGCACACGACCACAGAAGCACAACAAAAGGCATCTGTATCATGGAGACTGATGAAAAGCTCCACCAAAGAGGCTTTTACAAGAAGAAACCCCTGCTGCTCAGCTCCTCCGTAGATTGGAATGCACGCACATTCTGAGTTCCGCAATCAGGAAAAACAAAGGGCAACATGCTCCGTCACACCGTCATCACGCTGAAGAAAGACGTGCTGAATCGCAAGGCTTGCGTTCCAGCCTTGGTTGAAGACGTGCTCCGTCAGCACGTCAACACGCCGCCGTGATGTCATCCACACCTTGACGTCATCAGTGGTGAAACGCAGGACCCTCCTTGCGTTCCACGAACGGCGCACACAAACTGCTTGTTGTACGCTCTGCCCACAGTGTGCCACAGTGCGCCAGCTCCACACAGTCCGGTCTGGAGGACAGCGCGTCCAACCTGAAAACTGAAGAAAATCTTGATGAACCCTCGGCTGACGTCGATCTACAACATCTGCTTTTCGGGAAAGTGTGGCAAGGCACATAGGTCCGTGTTGATGGCCCAGCACTCGTTGCCATGAAGAAATGTAGTGATGGGATGATGCAGGAGCCAGGTAAGGTAAACTTCGTAGTTTAATAGTACAGCTGGACCATCATAGGCAGAGTATAGGTGTAGTCCTCCACCAACCGATTCCAACCACTAACGCTCGGTACGGAACCCTCACACAGTGAAGTTCCGAACCAAGAGAACATTATAAACAGAAAGAGCTTAAACTACTACATATACCTGACACAGGTATAATGTGACGCAGGGCTTTACAATGTGACGCATCACCCTTGATGCGTCATCTTGTAAATTGGCCGCATTGTTTCCGCTGCTGTTGCGTCAAAAAAAGTGACTCAATGGCAGTGCAAGGAGGCGCAAGGGGCTTGTAAATCTGCCCCTATGTTTTTGAGGGAGAGAACATGTCTTTGCTTTCACTCCAGCTTGCAGGTGAAAATCTGTATTTCACTATGGAGTAAACCTTGTTACACTGCTGTGATATGGAACTCCTGACTGACTTGAGGTTGATTGAGTGCTATCTGATTATCTGTTAAGAATGGCCTCACTGGTGTAAGTTTGTGGATGAGTAAGTGACCAGTTCCAAGCTTTATGAAGCAGCAGAAAGTTAGAACCTACTTTTGGTTCTACTCTGTCGCTGCAGTAATGGACTAGCAGTGTATTTTCATAGGTCAGAGTGTGGAGGGGGAGCCAAGCAGGTGGGGAATTAGTATTCCTAGAGCTCCTTCAATTAAGGTAGAAAGGCAAACCACAATGTGGTGTCCTAAGAGTTTTCTGATCCTGAATAGTTTATACCAGTGATACTCAAAGTACAGCCCAGGGGCCGCTTGCAGCTCTCCTGACTTTCACATGCACCTCTGGTGAGGGTGCCCAGCATCCCTGGGCATCTATTTACTTGATTGAGCACAAACATTCAGATTTTTAAAAAATGGGCAAGCGTTTATTTACAGGTTAACTGAATTAAACGAAAAGAACCAAAGAAGGTGTCCTGCACCACTTAACTTTAGGAATACCTTCACTTTTAAAGACATCTTGTAACAAATGTGTAAAAATATGATAAAGACTTGTAAAAGTTTTTAAAAAGTGTATTTCATTAACCTGCAGAAGAATTTCACCTCGGTACACCAGATTATATCAGAGCATTGAGAAGTATTCTGCATAAATGACAGTTAAAAATTATGAACATATAAACATTTATGCCTCCCCTCACTTTGACAAAAATGGGAAAAGTGAACTGAGAGGCAAGTCAGTTCTCTTGAAACCTTAGGGTGGACTGGGGTGTTATACATGGAGCATATTATAGACAGTTAAATTAATGATATTGTTTGTGATTTACTACAGTGGTAGTCTACTCTTGAATTTTTGTACCACAGTGCTTAATGCAAACATTACTTTTATTCTTATTTCCTACAAATTCTTAATAAAGATTTACTTAAATGTAGTTTATGAAATCAAACACCAGAGAAGGTTGTGTAAGGCACACAGCCTGAACCTATTTAAAGCAAAAGATATACAAATCATGGATGGAATGCGGAACAAATCAAACATTCACCCCCAGTCAAGAGATCTGGGTTAAATCCATTGTTCTTTTGCACACCATGCCACCCGACCCAGCCATATGCAAACCAGTCTTGACCCTGTACCCATGGGAACAGTCCAGTCCAAACTGCCAAGCCAGGTCCTCCTTGGACCAGAAACAAGTATCCTGGGAACGGTTTCGGGGTATCACCCCTCATCAGCCAGGCTAGCTTGACTCCAGTGCAAAAACAACACTTGATGGACAGAATGCAGAACAATGTCATACATTCACCCCAATACAGAGATCTGGGCCTAAATCCATCGTTTTTTTGCTCACCATGCCATTCCAGTTTGAACCCAGCCATATGCAAATCAGTCTTGACCCTGTGCCCCATGGGAACAGTCCAGCCCGAACTGCCAGGCCAGGTCCTCCCTGGACTGGAAACAAGCATCCTAGGACTGGTTTCGGGGTTTCACCCCTCTTCAGCCAGGATAGCTTGATTCCAGAGGCATGGAGAGCACGGGACCCACGTCTGGGCATACCCGTCCCACTCAGGGTGACAAATGCAAAAACAACAATTGATGGACAGAATGCAGAACAATGTCAAACATTCACCCCAGTACAGAGATCTGGGCCTAAATACATCGTTTTTTTGCTCACCATGCCATTCCAGTTTGAACCCAGCCATATGCAAATCAGTCTTGACCCTGTGCCCCATGGGAACAGTCCAGCCCGAACTGCCAGGCCAGGTCCTCCCTGGACTGGAAACAAGCATCCTAGGACTGGTTTCGGAGTTTCACCCCTCTTCAGCCAGGATAGCTTGATTCCAGTGGCATGGAGAGCACGGGACCCACGTCTGGGCATACCCGTCCCACTCAGGGTGACAAATGCAAAAAGAACAATTGATGGACAGAATGCAGAACAATGTCATACATTCACCCCAGTACAGAGATCTGGGCCTAAAGTTTGAACCCAGCCATATGCAAATCAGTCTTGACCCTGTGCCCCGTGGGAACAGTCCAGCCCGAACTGCCAGGCCAGGTCCTCCCTGGACTGGAAACAAGCATCCTAGGACCGGTTTCGGGGTTTCACCCCTCTTCAGCCAGGATAACTTGATTCCAGTGGCATGGAGAGCACGGGACCCACGTCTGGGCATACCCGTCCCACTCAGGGTGACAAATGCAAAAACAACAATTGATGGACAGAATGCAGAACAATGTCATACATTCACCCCAGTACAGAGATCTGGGCCTAAATCCATCGTTTTTTTGCTCACCATGCCATTCCAGTTTGAACCCAGCCATATGCAAATCAGTCTTGACCCTGTGCCCCATGGGAACAGTCCAGCCCGAACTGCCTGGCCAGGTCCTCCCTGGACTGGAAACAAGCATCCTAGGACCGGTTTCGGGGTTTCACCCTCTTCAGCCAGGATAGCTTGATTCCAGAGGCATGGAGAGCACGGGACCCACGTCTGGGCATACCCGTCCCACTCAGGGTGACAAATGCAAAAACAACAATTGATGGACAGAATGCAGAACAATGTCAAACATTCACCCCAGTACAGAGATCTGGGCCTAAATCCATCGTTTTTTGCTCACCATGCCATTCCAGTTTGAACCCAGCCATATGCAAATCAGTCTTGACCCTGTGCCCCATGGGAACAGTCCAGCCCGAACTGCCAGGCCAGGTCCTCCTGGACTGGAAACAAGCATCCTAGGACCGGTTTCGGGGTTTCACCCCTCTTCAGCCAGGATAGCTTGATTCCAGTGGCATGGAGAGCACGGGACCCACGTCTGGGCATACCCGTCCCACTCAGGGTGACAAATGCAAAAACAACAATTGATGGACAGAATGCAGAACAATGTCATACATTCACCCCAGTACAGAGATCTGGGCCTAAATCCATCGTTTTTTTGCTCACCATGCCATTCCAGTTTGAACCCAGCCATATGCAAATCAGTCTTGACCCTGTGCCCCATGGGAACAGTCCAGCCCGAACTGCCAGGCCAGGTCCTCCCTGGACTGGAAACAAGCATCCTAGGACCGGTTTCGGGGTTTCACCCCTCTTCAGCCAGGATAGCTTGATTCCAGAGGCATGAAGAGCACGGGACCCACGTCTGGGCATACCTGTCCCACTCAGGGTGACAAATGCAAAAACAACAATTGATGGACAGAATGCAGAACAATGTCATACATTCACCCCAGTACAGAGATCTGGGCCTAAATCCATCGTTTTTTTGCTCACCATGCCATTCCAGTTTTAACCCAGCCATATGCAAATCAGTCTTGACCCTGTGCCCCATGGGAACAGTCCAGCCCGAACTGCCAGGCCAGGTCCTCCCTGGACTGTAAACAAGCATCCTAGGACCGGTTTCGGGGTTTCACCCCTCTTCAGCCAGGATAGCTTGATTCCAGTGGCATGGAGAGCACGGGACCCACGTTTGGGCATACCCGTCCCACTCGGGTGACAAATGCAAAAACAACAATTGATGGACAGAATGCAGAACAATGTCATACATTCACCCCAGTACAGAGATCTGGGCCTAAATCCATCGTTTTTTGCTCACCATGCCATTCCAGTTTGAACCCAGCCATATGCAAATCAGTCTTGACCCTGTGCCCCATGGGAACAGTCCAGCCCGAACTGCCAGGCCAGGTCCTTCCTGGACTGGAAACAAGCATCCTAGGACCGGTTTTGGGGTTTCACCCTCTTCAGCCAGGATAGCTTGATTCCAGTGGTATGGAGAGCACGGGACCCACGTCTGGGCATACCCGTCCCACTCAGGGTGACGAATGCAAAACAACAATTGATGGACAGAATGCATAAACAATGTCATACATTCACCCCAGTACAGAGATCTGGGCCTAAATCCATCGTTTTTTTGCTCACCATGTCATTCCAGTTTGAACCCAGCCATATGCAAATCAGTCTTGACCCTGTGCCCCTTGGGAACAGTCCAGCCCGAACTGCCAGGCCAGGTCCTCCCTGGACTGGAAACAAGCATCCTAGGACCAGTTTCGGGGTTTCACCCTCTTCAGCCAGGATAGCTTGATTCCAGTGGCATGGAGAGCACGGGACCCACGTCTGGGCATACCCGTCCCACTCAGGGTGACAAATGCAAAACAACAATTGATGGACAGAATGCAGAACAATGTCATACATTCACCCCAGTACAGAGATCTGGGCCTAAATCCATCGTTTTTTTGCTCAACATGCCATTCCAGTTTGAACCCAGCCATATGCAAATCAGTCTTGACCCTGTGCCCCATGGGAACAGTCCAGCCCGAACTGCCAGGCCAGGTCCTCCCTGGACTGGAAACAAGCATCCTAGGACCGGTTTCGGGGTTTCACCCCTCTTCAGCCAGGATAGCTTGATTCCAGTGGCATGGAGAGCACGGGACCCACGTCTGGGCATACCCGTCCCACTCAGGGTGACAAATGCAACAAGCATTTGCAATGCATCGGTCTCGCATTTGTCAGAGTTAGAGCTATTGGCATTGTAAATGACAATGCCTTTTACCAATGTGTTTTGCTTTGTAGTGGAGTGGATGCATGTGGTTTGGAGTGGATTTTTGTGGGTAGATCTGGAATTGTAGCTGTGGAATTGTGTGGGTTGGAATTGTGTGGTGTGTAGTGTATTTGTGTAGTGAAAATATGTGGTATGGTGAACAGATAGGAGTGAGAGCTGCACATAATAGACAAAAAGGAAGATAGAGACATATAGGTAGTTTGTGCAGAAAGTGGTGAATGAACTCCAGACAGAGGAGCAGAAACAGTGCGTGAGAAAGAAGGGGAGAGCAGGCCACAGTCGCATAAAGGAGCCCCTGTGTACGCAGAAGACACCCGTAGAAGAGGAGGAGAGCGTGAGTTTGAGGGATGGAAATTTTTATAAGGGCACGGAAAAGAAATTGTGCTTGAAGACCTGAAGCAAACCAATATGACAGAGATACTAAAATGTATTTTAGTCGTCGCAAACAGCCCGATTCTGTGAATCGGGCTGTTTGCGTCCGGTAAAATGCATGATACATGTGGCCCTTTGAGCCTTCACAACGATACACCTGCTGTGATCAGATTGGTGATGAGCCCAGCTGTATTACCATCTAGCCTTTTCAGTTGGGTATACTTAATGCCACTGGACTTATGTAATCTCCAGAGTTTTCCTCATAATTACAGGTTAGCCACATTTGCCATATAGTTCATCATCTACTTCATAATCTATAGATTTTAACAAAAAAAATGTGTTTCTAGTTCAAATGGGTTAAAAATTACTCAGGAGGCTGCAACATGTGTTGCCGAGCAATGGAAAGACCATTGAAAATTTTGACTGGTCACTTTTAAATTGCTTATCAATGAGTCTGGGTGTTAATCTCGAACTAATGAGGTGAAACCTTTTCCCAGACAGTGTTAACATGTGTAAAGATGACAAAATAATGAAGTGATACTATAAAAAATTGCCGCATTATGCAGCATAACTTGCGTTTTTGTTCCTGCATAATTTAGTCTACCCTGCCTCATAATTTGGTCCTCTCCTGCCGCATAATTCCTGTTGATTCGGTTATACCTTTCTCTAGGTACTGAATGTTCACGGAGCTCTTAAAATTGGTACCAATTTTATTATAGGAAAAAAACACTATCCAAAAGACAGATACTGAAAATAAAACTCATATTTTGTGAAAGTTTAAAAAAACATGCATAACAGCAAAAAAAAAGGAAAATTCAAAAATGTGTATTTTCGTAGTAAAATGTGTAAGTAGGTCAAAGGGGTGAGTGCGGTAAAAAGTTGCATTGTGGTGTTAGGGCAAAGCCAAATCAGTAAGGAGGCAAGGATTGAACGGAAAGTTACTGTTAATTTGAAAGCCTAAAAGGTGGGGGCTAGAATTGAATAAATCCCTATATGAAACAATATAAAAAAGGCAGGAAGGTTTAAAGACAACACTTTCCAGACCCACCCACAAAACAAATTAATAATATGATGTAATTAGATTTTTTGAGACGTAGGGTATTTTGAGAAATTATTTAGATCCTTCAAAATTGCCCTTTTCCTACCCCAAAGTACTATGGCACTTAACGCAACATTGTATTGTATTGCAATTGCATTTATATAGCGCTTACTACCCCTGACGAGGCGTTGAAGCGCTTTTTCGGCGAGTAGCACGCTACTCCGGAACCCAAGAAGGATTAGTGTTGAATTAGTATAGTGAAATATGAAAGTAATTTGAGTGGTGGATAGGTTAGTCAGTTATTTGGATTCAGAAGGATAGCGGAGGGATAGAAGAGGGAAAAAGGTTTGCATTTAAATAGCGGTTGTTACCCCTGATGGGGTGTTGAAGTGCTTTTTTGGGCGAGTAGGACGTTACTAGGAAACCCATAAAGGATTAGTGGTGAATTAGTAAAGTGAAATATGAAAGTAATTTGAGTGGTGGATATTAGTCAGTTATTTGGATTGAGAAGGATAGCGGAGGGATAGAAGAGGGGAAAAAAGGTTTGTATTTATATAGCACTTGTTACCCCAGTTGGGGTGTTAAAGTGCTTTTTTGGCGAGTAGCACGCTACTCCGGAACCCATTAAAGGATTAGTGGTGAATTAGTATAGTGAAATATGAAAGTAATTTGAGTGGTGGATCATATGTTAGTTGGTTATTTGGATTGAGATGGGTAGTAGAGGGATAGAAGAGGGACAGAGGTTTGCATATACATATAGTAGTGGTATGGGGTTTGGGATAAATGAGAGAGTGGATGTAGAGGATATATTGATAGATGTATAGGGTGAGAAATAGGGTAGTGCATTGGAAAGAGTAGTAGAAAGAAGTTTGAGATGAGTCATAAAGTTGGGTTAGACGATATATTGATAGATGTATAGGGTGAGAAATAGGGTAGTGCATTGGAAAGAGTAGTAGAAAGAAGTTTGAGATGAGTCATAAAGTTGGGTTAGACGATATATTGAGAGAAGTATAGGGTGAGAAATAGGGTAGTGCATTGGATATGCTGAATTAGCTATTCTATTTGTGGTAGCTCCTTCCCATAGTTTACAAATGGGGGCGTCGCTTTGTGCTATGCCATGTTATGGGATGCTCTTCCAACACCTTACCGGAGCTTCGGACCGTCTCTCCATGAGCCATCTCACTCGGCACCCAAGGAATTTGTTCCTCATAAGCACTGCACAGGTGCACTTCTTACAAGTGTACCTCTTCCTGCAAGTTTACCTCTGGTGTTGTACACGGTGTACAGGATAGAAAGCCGGCTGGACTTGGCCCACATATACACCAACTCAGTGTGTAAGGTGTCTTGTCAGATCTTGGTCCTGCCCGTCTCCGCCCAAAGGCAGGGTCATGCCAGTTCGCAGGAGGCCGGCTGGGTGGCAAGCTCTGACAACCACCCAGTGCAAGAGTATCTGCCAGATCTTTGATCCGGATACACAGCCTGCTTGAGCTATATAATAAAACGCAAAGAGGGCGTTTCAAGCAAAATAAATACCAACAATGAACGGGAAAACATCTCCAACGCTATGCTGCAGTTAAATTCATAGACAGAAGTGCAGAAAAAACTGTTATATCCAGTCTGATAATTCGCTGAAAACCGGGTCTCTCCTGCCCGTCCTTTTGCTCCTTCACATCTTTAGTGGCAAGACCACTATGGTTGCCACTCTCTATAGACATGCGCCTGGGCATTTCTTGTACAAAAGAACACACTTTGCACAAATGGGTAGTTGGACTGACCGAAAGGCCTATCCAGTCAATTTAATTCAGTCTGTCGATGCCATGTAAAACGTGGGGTCTGTGTATTTCCCACAGAATAAGGGTCTGACTCCTCCAACTTGATCATATCAATTTGCATTGCCCTGCACAGGACTAGCAGGCATCTCGTGTTTACATATATCTCTGATCACCACTACACACTCTTCCTAGTCTGCAACTGACACTTTGCGCCCAGAGTAGCTTCACTTTTCTGTGCCCCTGTCAGTCTTTTTAAGTGTTTATATCCCCATGACAACCGCACTTGCGGCGTTCAAAGTGTTCACATGATTTATGTGGATCACTACACCACCGAGTCCCGACCAGTTTAGTTTGATGCTCCGGAGATGCCTCCTTTGATTTTTGTCACAACGGTAAGCGCAAATTAATCCGTCAAGCGCTCTGTCGCAATAAAAAACCTCGTACAAAATGTGCTACGTTAAAGTCACTCGCACAGTACAAGAGACTGTGAAAGATTAAAATGGGAGGAGTTCCTATGGTCACAGGAAGGTTTCATCAGCCTAACTAGCATGCTCTTAAGAACCTTCTGAAAGCCGTTAAACTAGACGCCAAAACTGAAATTGAGGGGAAAGGTATTCAAACGTTTTCTACCTTTAAAACTACAGTCAACGAGAACCCAACCACCAGGGGGTATAAACATGTGCAACACTTTACACCTATTTGAATTCTCTAAACAACGGTGTTTAAATCCTATGTCAGCAAAAAGTACATACCTTTGATTACTCACAGCAGCACAGTCGGTCTGATAACACAGATCATATCGGGACATAACAACATACAAACCAACATAACATCACACACTGACCCTGGAACCATGGCAGCGTCATTGGCTTACCTAACTATATACAATTGTTTTTTCAGTTTTATATAGCGCTAACTTGACCCGAAGGGTTTGGACTGCTTTACATGAGCACCAGGTGCATTACACAAGGGCACATTCTGAACATCATCACCTTCACTTCCACATGTTAAAAATATTATTTTGTCCCCAATGTTTTTCAAGCAGTCATGCATTTGTGTGACTGAACGGAAGTTACTTACCGGACCAAGGGCATAGCTGACACTCCGTAAGTCTCAAAGGCCACATTTGTGGTCCTTACTCATTAGCTGAGGGGCTGACCTGCTTTAAGTCGCAAGTGGCATTTCCCTTTATCGTTTCCACGGTTCGCGCAGCATCTAAAAGCCTGCAGAGAGAGGCGGCGCCGCGAACACCTAGCGCTTTCCTTCCTGGGGCCAGCTCGCTGCCTCCCACGGGTGCTGTACAATCGTCCACGTTGCACGAGTGAGCCTGCCAATGTTTTTTATTTTTCTAAATTTTCCCCAAAAACATTGTTCTTCATAAAATGTAAGTTCATTAGAATGCCATCACGGTACTTTTAAGAAATGTAAAACTCCTCCAGTTAAAGGAGGCCATGCTAATGAAAGAAGGGGGCAGAAAAATGCTGAGTGTTGTTTCACAAATGTTTTTTTATGTATTGTGCATTATTTCTTTTTTTTACTGGGATGTAGCCATGTGAGTTCCGGTAGACACCGGCTTAAATTAAGCCCCTGCATGGGTGGCGCTTGTCTGCTTTCTGTTAACACTCCGATGTGCGTACCAGAAGCCACAAGTTTAAATTAAGCCCCTGCATGGGCCTATATAACGCGCCTGCTTTTGAGGGTGCCCTAAGAGCTTGGTACACAGAAAGAGAGTGAAAGGAGTTAATGTGAGTGTGTGGAAGCGCCCGAGGACGAGAAAGGGCCTGGCTGAGTGAAAGTTGTGCTTTAGGGGAAATAAGAGCGAAGATGTTCAGTGTAGTTTGAATAGTGATGCTATAGATATTAGGCAGCGCCATAGTATACATGTGCCAAGATAGGCCTAAATGTGTTTAGGGTACTTAAAACTAGTAGTTTAGAAATTGCCAATGTATGTAACGGCAGACACCGACTTAAATTAAGCCCCCTGTGTTTTTGTCCCAATACAGACTTTATACATATTATTTGGAAATTGTTTGTATTTGAGCCTTTTTTTTTTTTGCACTTATGCCTTTGGAACATATATTTTGAAGAGGAGTGAGTGGGAGAGAGATAGGTGAATATTAAAAGAATGCGGTGAGGAGCAAACGTAGTGAAAGAAAGTGTACTGCAGAGCTGTTTTTTGAGAGTGGGGGAGGGGTGTTGTGTGTGCCTGCTGTTACCCTGGTGGCGCTGGTCTGCTTCCTGTTAAGAGTTGTCACAACTGCAGGGAAGCGCCCGAGGACGTGTTTATAGTATGTAGATAACAAGTGAGGGGAGAGTGGGGGGAAGAGACAGGGGATGAGGAAGGTAAGACAAGTGACGGTGGTGGGGTTGGGGGGTAACACACAGGGGATGAGGGAGGTGTGGAAAAAAGGATTGTGAAGGGAAGTTCGGGAGAAAGAGGAACAGAGGGAGTGTTATGGCATGGAGACAGGAGGGCATGTTAATAAAAGAAGGGAGCAGAAAAATATGGCCACAAATTGAGGGGAGGGAAGTCTCCATACGACGTGCGTACATTCTTTTTAAGGTTGTGTCTTGTCTGAAATAACAGCCCAGGATGCTCAGTGTTGTTTTAGGAATGCATTTTTATATATTGTGCGTACATTTTTCTGTTATATTGGAATGTAGGCATGTGCGTTCTGGCAGACACCGGCTTAAATTAAGCCCCCTGCATTGGTGGCGCTGGTGTGCTTTCTGTTAACAGGCCGATGTGCGTACCGGAAGCCACAGGTTTAAATTAATCCCTCTGCATGGGCCTATATTACGCGCCTGGTTTTGAGGGTGCCCTAAGAGCTTCACGCTGCACTTGAAGCCCCCACCGCCCCTCCAGGGACTCAGCTGACTCTGCAGAGAAGCCTACCTCAAGAGGTAGCTGCCTCGCAGCCCAGATATGTATGTGCTGGTAGTAGGTGTTAGTAGGAGTGCAAAAAATACCCTGTTTCAGACTCCCCTTTGAATTTCATTTGCCTGCCATTCCTGACACTAAGCTACGCCTGACTTTTCCGCATTTATTTCAGTCTCTTTTTATTTTTGTGCCTTTCATTGCGCCTCTCGGGGGACCGAACAGTCATAAAGATGTTGGTGCGAAGAATGCACAGACAGCGGATGCAGGGGAAAGAAAGCGACGCACATTGTGATTCTCAGCGAAGTTCATGAAAGATTAAGTTCCTGCTGGGGGCGCACCGCCTTTCTCTCCACCCACTCCCACTCCCCTCTCGTGTTTCCAAACATCTGTCTCAAGTCTTACAAGGAGAGGAAATAGCATTAAACAAGGGTTAGGCTCCAGACACCCTTGCAACAGCTGGGCGTGATTACTCAGTATCCCTCTTGGTATGTGTCAGCCGGGCTGGATCGATATTACCCGGGAGAAAGCTGTTTAAACAAACCGAGAGCACCCGTGATTACAGCACTGTTTCATCCTTGCAGAGGTGGCTAAAAGGAGATTCAATAGAAGGCGGCCGGGCGGCCAAGTAGCTTTTGGAAGTGGAACAAGGCGAGGAGGGAGAGGAGGGGGCCACGCCCACAACCACGACTGGCGCTTACATTTGTTGGCAGGGTCTGACACGTCCGTCAGTGATAAAAAACAGATGGCACACTGCAGGCAATTAAGTGCCAGCAAAGCGGAGGAAAACTGTAGTTAGGCGCCGCTGCCTCGGGACTACAAGGAAGTTACCATAGGATCAACAGCCAACAGAAAGCAAGAAAACAACAGCAATGCCAGACTTAAACCAATCGCAAGGGGCAGGAGAAATTACACGGAGTTGAAGCCAATATACAGATTACTTTAAGTCTCGCAGAGACAGCGCATGCAGCGCATGCGCTGCCAAGGCGAGACCTAAAAACAACAATTGATGGACAGAATGCAGAACAATGTCATACATTCACCCCAGTACAGAGATCTGGGCCTAAATCCATCGTTTTTTTGCTCACCATGCCATTCCAGTTTGAACCCAGCCATATGCAAATCAGTCTTGACCCTGTGCCCCTTGGGAACAGTCCAGCCCGAACTGCCTGGCCAGGTCCTCCCTGGACTGGAAACAAGCATCCTAGGACCGGTTTCGGGGTTTCACCCCTCTTCAGCCAGGATAGCTTGATTCCAGAGGCATGGAGAGCACAGGACCCACGTCTGGGCATACCTGTCCCACTCAGGGTGACAAATGCAAAAACAACAATTGATGGACAGAATGCAGAACAATGTCATACATTCACCCCAGTACAGAGATCTGGGCCTAAATCCATCGTTTTTTGCTCACCATGCCATTCCAGTTTGAACCCAGCCATATGCAAATCAGTCTTGACCCTGTGCCCCATGGGAACAGTCCAGCCCGAACTGCCAGGCCAGGTCCTCCCTGGACTGGAAACAAGCATCCTAGGACCGGTTTCTGGGTTTCACCCTCTTCAGCCAGGATAGCTTGATTCCAGTGGCATGGAGAGCACGGGACCCACGTCTGGGCATACCCGTCCCACTCAGGGTGACAAATGCAAAAACAACAATTGATGGACAGAATGCAGAACAATGTCATACATTCACCCCAGTACAGAGATCTGGGCCTAAATCCATCGTTTTTTTTGCTCACCATGCCATTCCAGTTTGAACCCAGCCATATGCAAATCAGTCTTGACCCTGTGCCCCATGGGAACAGTCCAGCCCGAACTGCCAGGCCAGGTCCTCTCTGGACTGGAAACAAGCATCCTAGGACCGGTTTCGGGGTTTCACCCCTCTTCAGCCAGGATAGCTTGATTCCAGTGGCATGGAGCGCACGGGACCCACGTCTGGGCATACCCGTCCCACTCAGGGTGACAAATGCAAAAACAACAATTGATGGACAGAATGCAGAACAATGTCATACATTCACCCCAGTACAGAGATCTGGGCCTAAATCCATCGTTTTTGCTCACCATGCCATTCCAGTTTGAACCCAGCCATATGCAAATCAGTCTTGACCCTGTGCCCCATGGGAACAGTCCAGCCCGAACTGCCAGGCCAGGTCCTCCCTGGACTGGAATCAAGCATCCTAGGACCGGTTTCGGGGTTTCACCCCTCTTCAGCCAGGATAGCTTGATTCCAGTGGCATGGAGAGCACGGGACCCACGTCTGGGCATACCCGTCCCACTCAGGGTGACAAATGCATAAACAACAATTGATGGACAGAATGCAGAACAATGTCATACATTCACCCCAGTACAGAGATCTGGGCCTAAATCCATCGTTTTTTTGCTCACCATGCCATTCCAGTTTGAACCCAGCCATATGCAAATCAGTCTTGACCCTGTGCCCCATGGGAACAGTCCAGCCCGAACTGCCAGGCCAGGTCCTCCCTGGACTGGAAACAAGCATCCTAGGACCGGTTTCGGGGTTTCACCCCTCTTCAGCCAGGATAGCTTGATTCCAGTGGCATGGAGAGCACGTGACCCACGTCTGGGCATACCCGTCCCACTCAGGGTGACAAATGCAAAAACAGCAATTGATGGACAGAATGCAGAACAATGTCATACATTCACCCCAGTACAGAGATCTGGGCCTAAATCCATCGTTTTTTTGCTCACCATGCCATTCCAGTTTGAACCCAGCCATATGCAAATCAGTCTTGACCCTGTGCCCCATGGGAACAGTCCAGCCCGAACTGCCAGGCCAGGTCCTCCCTGGACTGGAAACAAGCATCCTAGGACCGGTTTCGGGGTTTCACCCTCTTCAGCCAGGATAGCTTGATTCCAGTGGCATGTAGAGCATGGGACCCACGCCTGGGCATACCCGTCCCACTCAGGGTGACAAATGCAAAACAACAATTGATGGACAGAATGCAGAACAATGTCATACATTCACCCCAGTACAGAGATCTGGGCCTAAATCCATCGTTTTTTGCTCACCATGCCATTCCAGTTTGAACCCAGCCATATGCAAATCAGTCTTGACCCTGTGCCCCATGGGAACAGTCCAGCCCGAACTGCCAGGCCAGGTCCTCCCTGGACTGGAAACAAGCATCCTAGGACCGGTTTCGGGGTTTCACCCCTCTTCAGCCAGGATAGCTTGATTCCAGTGGCATGGAGAGCACGGGACCCACGTCTGGGCATACCCGACCCACTCAGGGTGACAAATGCAAAAACAACAATTGATGGACAGAATGCAGAACAATGTCATACATTCACCCCAGTAGAGAGATCTGGGACTAAATCCATCGTTTTTTGCTCACCATGCCATTCCAGTTTGAACCCAGCCATATGCAAATCAGTCTTGACCCTGTGCCCCATGGGAACAGTCCAGCCGAACTGCGAGGCCAGGTCCTCCTGGACTGGAAACAAGCATCCTAGGACCGGTTTCGGGTTTCACCCCTCTTCAGCCAGCATAGCTTGATTCCAGTGGCATGGAGAGCACGGGACCCACGTCTGGGCATACCCGTCCCACTCAGGGTGACAAATGCAAAAACAACAATTGATGGACAGAATGCAGAACAATGTCATACATTCACCCCAGTACAGAGATCTGGGCCTAAATCCATCGTTTTTTTGCTCACTATGCCATTCCAGTTTGAACCCAGCCATATGCAAATCAGTCTTGACTCTGTGCCCCATGGGAACAGTCCAGCCCGAACTGCCCGGCCAGGTCCTCCTTGGACTGGAAACAAGCATCCTAGGACCGGTTTCGGGGTTTCACCCCTCTTCAGCCAGGATAGCTTGATTCCAGTGGCATGGAGAGCACGGGTCCCACGTCTGGGCATACCCGTCCCACTCAGGGTGACAAATGCAAAAACAACAATTGATGGACGGAATGCAGAACAATGTCATACATTCACCCCAGTACAGAGATCTGGGCCTAAATCCATCATTTTTTTGCTCACCATGCCATTCCAGTTTGAACCCAGCCATATGCAAATCAGTCTTGACCCTGTGCCCCATGGGAACAGTCCAGCCCGAAGTGCCAGACCAGGTCCTCCCTGGACTGGAAACAAGCATCCTAGGACCGGTTTCGGGGTTTCACCCCTCTTCAGCCAGGATAGCTTGATTCCAGTGGCATGGAGAGCACGGGACCCACGTCTGGGCATACCCGTCCCACTCAGGGTGACAAATGCAAAAACAATTGATGGACAGAATGCAGAACAATGTCATACATTCACCCCAGTACAGATATCTGGGCCTAAATCCATCGTTTTTTTGCTCACCATGCCATACCAGTTTCAACCCAGCCATATGCAAATCAGTCTTGACCCTGTGCCCCATGGGAACAGTCCAGCCCGAACTGCCAGGCCAGGTCCTCCCTGGACTGGAAACAAGCATCCTAGGACCGGTTTCGGGTTTCACCCTCTTCAGCCAGGATAGCTTGATTCCAGTGGCATGGAGAGCACGGGACCCACGTCTGGGCATACCCGTCCCACTCAGGGTGACAAATGCAAAAACAACAATTGATGGACAGAATGCAGAACAATGTCATACATTCACCCCAGTACAGAAATCTGGGCCTAAATCCATCGTTTTTTGCTCGCCATTCCAGTTTGAACCCAGCCATATGCAAATCAGTCTTGACCCTGTGCCCCATGGGAACAGTCCAGCCTGAACTGCCAGGCCAGGTCCTCCCTGGACTGGAAACAAGCATCCTAGGACCAGTTTCGGGTTTCACCCTCTTCAGCCAGGATAGCTTGATTCCAGTGGCATGGAGAGCAGGGGACCCACGCCTGGGCATACCCGTCCCACTCAGGGTGACAAATGCAAAAACAACAATTGATGGACAGAATGCAGAACAATGTCATACATTCACCCCAGTACAGAGATCTGGCCCTAAATCCATCGTTTTTTTGCTCACCATGCCATTCCAGTTTGAACCCAGCCATATGCAAATCAGTCTTGACCCTGTGCCCCATGGGAACAGTCCAGCCCGAACTGCCAGGCCAGGTCCTCCCTGGACTGGAAACAAGCAATACTAGGACCGGTTTCGGGGTTTCACCCTCTTCAGCCAGGATAGCTTGATTCCAGTGGCATGGAGAGCACGGGACCCACGTCTGGGCATACCCGTCCCACTCAGGGTGACAAATGCAAAAACAACAATTGATGGACAGAATGCAGAACAATGTCATACATTCACCCCAGTACAGAGATCTGGGCCTAAATCCATCGTTTTTTTGCTCACCATGCCATTCCAGTTTGAACCCAGCCATATGCAAATCAGTCTTGACCCTGTGCCATCCCCTTTGGTATCGCTTTGTTCGCCCTAAGTTGGCAGGGTATGCCCAGACGTGGGTCCCTTGCTCACTTTGCCACTGGATTCAAGATAGCCTGGCTGATGAGGGTTTTGAACCCGAAACCGGTCCCAGGATGCTTGTTTCCGGTCCAGGGACGACATGGCTTGGCAGTTCGGGCTGGACTGTTCCCATGAGGCACAGGGTCAGACTGATTTGCATATGGCCATGTCTGAACTGGGGTGGTGGAGTGAGCTAAAGAATGATGATGGATTAAACTCAGATCAGTTGACTGGGGGTGAGTGTTTGATTTGTTCTAGCGCTCCGTCCATCATCCCCTTTGGTATCGCTTTGTTCGCCCTAAGTTGTCAGGGTATGCCCAGACGTGGGTCCCTTGCTCACTTTGCCACTGGATTCAAGATAGCCTGGCTGATGAGGGTTTTGAACCCGAAACCGGACCCAGGATGCTTGTTTCTGGTCCAGGGAAGACATGGCTTGGCAGTTCGGGCTGGACTGTTCTCATGAGGCACAGGGTCAGACTGATTTGCATATGGCCATGTCTGAACTGGGGTGGTGGAGTGAGCTAAAGAATGATGATGGATTAAACCCAGATCAGTTGACTGGGGGCGAGTGTTTGATTTGTTCTAGCGCTCCGTCCAGCATCCCCTTTGGTATCGCTTTGTTCGGACTAAGTTGGCAGGGTATGCCCAGACGTGGGTCCCTTGCTCACTTTGCCACTGGATTCAAGATAGCCTGGCTGATGAGGGTTTTGAACCCGAAACCGGTCCCAGGATGCTTGTTTCCAGTCCAGGGAAGACATGGCTTGGCAGTTCGGGCTGGACTGTCCCCATGAGGCACAGGGTCAGACTGATTTGCATATGGCCATGTCTGAACTGGGGTGGTGGAGTGAGCTAAAGAATGATGATGGATTAAACCCAGATCAGTTGACTGGGGGTGAGTGTTTGATTTGTTCTAGCGCTCCGTCCATCATCCCCTTTGGTATCACTTTGTTCGCCCTAAGTTGGCAGGGTATGCCCAGACGTGGGTCCCTTGCTCACTTTGCCACTGGATTCAAGATAGCCTGGCTGATGAGGGTTTTGAACCCGAAACCGGTCCCAGGATGCTTGTTTCCGGTCCAGGGAAGACATGGCTTGGCAGTTCGGGCTGGACTGTTCCTATGAGGCACAGGGTCAGACTGATTTGCATATGGCCATGTCTGAACTGGGGTGGTGGAGTGAGCTAAAGATTGATGATGGATTAAACCCAGATCAGTTGACTGGGGGTGAGTGTTTGATTTGTTCTAGCGCTCCGTCCATCATCCCCTTTGGTATTGCTTAGCTTGACTCCAGTGGCATGGAGAACACAGGAACCTCATCTGGGCATACCCGTCCCACTCGTGGTGACAAATGCAAAAAGAACAATTGATGGACAGAATGTTGAACAATGTCAAACATTCACCCTAGTACAGAGATCTGGGCCTAAATCCATCATTTTTTGCTCCCAATGCCATTCCAGTTTAAGCCCGCATATGCAAAACAGTCTTGAACCACTATTTTAAGATGATACTAACATCCTGGTCTCAATCTCATTGGGGATGGAGATCAGAATAATTGTTCTTTGGTCATAAGCGAGGTCCAGATCTTTGTCTAAAACAACCTCAATGTAAACCCGGTAATTTCCTTTATTCTTGGGTACACTCAAACTGGATTAAAAATTAAACATGAGGATGCTTCCGGGAACCTATATCTCGAGCTTTGCTCAATGAGAGCGTGAGTTCGGTGAAAGAAAGAGAATGACCAAGCCAACAATGCGGTGTCTAAACCTTAAAATAGTTTACTTTGAAATTGACTTCTCAAATTGTAATGTCATCTCACTCACTTGAGCAGAGTGGGTGATCTTAGTTAAATCACTAAATTCCAGTGCATCCAACATTAAATGGAAGTCAACATAAATTGTAGGAAAACAAGAAATTGACTTCCCATCTATAAATGGGACCCCATTACACGTTTTTGTACTATCTCCCATCACTGGAGCACTAGTACTGCCAGAAGATGAAAACAAATGTTTCAAACTTTCCTTGTGTGCTATGCTTGGCAGTCCTAGAAATCCTGTTTGTAAGTGTTATATGATACGGACTCTCAAATTATTGTGACAGCAATCTTTGGAAGTTGTTTTAAAATTGATTGGAGTTTAGATGTAATCCTCAAGGAATAGGTTTTGTGCATACTAAGGAGAAATAGTGTGATATGTAAACACGTGAGTGATATGCCTTTTGTCATGAAATTCCGTGCGCTACTGTGGGAGCCAGAGAACTGGGACAGGTACCCATTATACAGCCCTAAAAATATTTGTCAGTAAAGCTCTCACAACCATGGATTGTCCTTCTGTTCTGTTGAGGGCAAGCTCATTCTAAACAACCACCTAGGAAATCATTGTAGTGAGATGCTAAATCGGCCATGCACACACCAAATGACCAATGCAGAGGAAGTACACGGCAAAATAAAATACCAACGAAACTGAAGCAAAAATTATCATTATGATGGCTTTGATGGATGCGCATAACACACTGTTTCTGGTGCCTGTAGGCTGCCAGCTCATTGGTATTATTTGTCTGTTGATGGTTTGGGTGTGCACTAGTGGATGCAGAGTGCAGGTGAAGCCCCAAGTCTTGTTCTCCACTGGTTGTGGCCCTGGGTATCTAGCAGTGTTCATTAGGCATGTTGTGACTTGAGTCTGGGGTGTCAAGGCAGGGTATAGTGAGTTCTAGGAATGGCATTGAAGCATGCAAGAAGAGTTTTCTGTGAGTTTGTGCCAGCAACTCCAAAACCAGTAAGAACAATAAAGGAGATTGCGCCCAGCCTGGTTCCTATACTAACAGAGAATGGGTCCAATAGAAATCCTCCACAATGGACTCTGGCGACATGGTTGGTATACCACTAGTGTACTGTTGCCATAAAACTTTCTCTTTCCAGTGTTAAAAACAGATGACCACACTCCATACAGCTAAAAGCCTTTTCGGAATCCATTGATAATGCTCTCTTCTCTTCTGGGTCATTCCATATGTTCCATAAAGGGTGTAGCATGGTTTTCAGACTGTCACCCGGTGAGCGACCCAGAACAATCCTACCTGGGAGGGGTGCAGGATGATCTAGTATTATATAATTCATCCAACTTGCCAGTACTTTAGCTAAGATTTTAGCTTCCACATTAAGCAAGAATATAGGGTGAGGGCTGTAGTATAGATGGGAGTCTTTCCATGGATTTCAAATAAGTGAGATTATGACTACATTAAATTGAAAGATTGGACTGCCTACTGGGTTAGCATCCTCAAACACCTTTTTCAATAGGAACATGATTTTTCTCTTTTTCATTTTATAAAATTATATCAGTAACCCATTTTTACTCAGCAGTTTTTGAAAGAGTACATCTGAGCTTCATCTTTGTTTATGTCACAGTGCAGGCTGTCACCGGTTTCCAATGAATGGGTCAGTAGCCTAACACAGTCCAGGAAGGCATCCTCCAAAGACTGTGTGTCTGAGCCAATAAGCCTCTAAGGAGCAATGCAACTTCCCTAGTAATGTCTAATGGTTGCATATAAAAGTTGTTATCCACACCTTTGTTGGCAAATCTTACCAAGGCTGACTCACAGTGGCGTAGCTGAGCTGCCCACAGGCTTCCAGCCTTTTTGCCATACTCACAGTGTTTTTATTTTATCCTGGATATGGCGTATTCTGCTTTTCTTGGTAAACAAAGCATTGAAGTCATAGTTAGCGTTTAATAATTCCTGTTTATAAGAAAGTGTACTGGGCCTTTCTGTGATTGACCTTGAGATCCCTGGCAGGCAACTGTAAGGTGTTGGACTTGGCATCCTGGCCCATTTTGTGTCATTTCAGTGCTGAATATTGTATTGTAATTGCATTTATGTGGCGCTTACTACCACTGACGAGGTGTTGATGTGCTTTTTCGGTGAGTAGCCCTCTACTCCGGAAACCATAAAGGATTAGTGGTGAATTAGTATAGTGAAATATGAAAGCAATTTGAGTGGTGGATATGTTAGTCAGTTATTTGGATTGAGAAGGATAGTGGAGGGATAGAGGGAAAACGGTTTGCATTTATATAGCACTTGCTACCCTGATGAGGTGTTAAAGCACATTTTTGGTGAGTAGCACGCTACTCCGAAACCCATAAAGGATTATTTTTGAATTAGTATAGTGAAACATGAAATTAATTTGAGTGGTGGACATGTTAGTCTGTTATTTGTATTGCAAAGGATAGTGGAGGTATAGAAGAGGGAAGGATTTAGAATCCTTTTTTTTTTGGAGCTCATAGCAGTAGGAGGAGGCTAGGGATGAGTAAAAGGGAGGTGGAGGGGGAAGAGTCAGAGGGAAGGGTTTAGAAAGGCTTGTTTGGGAGATCTGAATAATAAAAGAGGTATGAGATGATGCAAGTAGGGATAGAGTAGGGAAGGGTCTAGAAAGGGTTATTTTGGGGATCATAGTAGTGGTATGGTTGTTTGGGATGAATGAGAGAGTGGCAGTAGAGGATATATTGACAGAGATATAGGGTGAGAAAAAGGGTAGTGCATTGGAAAGAGTAGTAAAATTAGGTTTGAGATGAGTTAGAGAGTTGAGGTAGAGGATATGAGAGCGGTATAGGGTGAGAAATAGGGTAGTGCATTGGATGTGCTGAATTAGAAGAAAAGTAATAAATATATAGATACATAAGTACATGGAAGGTATATATATATATATATATATATATATATATATATATATATATATATATATATATATATATATATATATATGCATAAGGAATGTAGTATATGTAGATTAAAGATGCATGTAATAAACTCCGGCTTTCATGTGTTGTTATACTTTAAATAATTTATTTTGTGTGTAATTCAATAGTGAAGCATTTGTAGATAAATAGTTATGATAAAAGATTTTCTTATTTATGCAGTCACTCATAAACATGTTAGAAACATAGATGAATGTAACTATCAGTAATATGCAAATTTGTTAACCAGAACTAACAAATATCTATATATTTAAAATCATATTTACTATACACATTTATACAAACTAATACACATATATAGGTACATATCTGTAGTCCAAATAAATGCTTATATACAGAGGGATATGCTGTATATTTCTGTTTGTGTATGGTGGTTATGTGGGGAAGAGCCAATTCTTGAGTAATTTTCTGAAGATAAGGTAGTTTTCCGTGGATCTTATGTTGGGGGTAAAGAGTTTCATAGTTTGGCTGCTTGAACAGAGAAGGATGTGCCACCCATGTTTTTTTTCTTTTACGTTGGGATTTTGAGGCAAGGTGCCACTCTAGAGCGGGGATTCCTTTGTTGAATGTGTTTGGTGATTTTATTCCTGATGAAGAGCAGTCCTGTTCCATGTATTGCTTTGTGGGTGATACAAAGCAGCTTGAATGTGGATCTTCTGGAAAAACCTGTAACTGATGCAGGGCTTTCAAGGCAGGGTAGTTGTGGTCTTGCAGCTTTATATGTAAGAGTAGTCTGGCAGCCGAGTTCTGAATCTGTTGTAGTCTTTTCATAGTCGGTAAAGGTGATCCGTGGTAGAGGCTTTTGGCATAATCGAGTTTGGCAGAACAAGAGAGATGGCAGCCTGGACCTTGTGTGGAAATCCCAGCTGGGGGAAGATTTGTCGCAGAGTCTTTATAGTAACAAAGCATGATCTTGCTAGTTTCTCCACTTGGACATTCATTGATAGTTTGGTGTCCATGGTCATTCCAAGGTTCATTACTTCCTTCGATACTTTAGGCGGTGTTCCCAGATCATCAGGCCAGGCTGCGAGCGGTCATAATTTTTCCAGTCGCCACACGTGAGTATTTCCGTTTTGGAAGCATTCAATTTGAGATGGCTCCACATCATCCATTGATCCATGGCTCTGAGACAACTGAAAATTGGCGAATTTCCAATGTCTTTGGGGCATTCTAGTGAAGGAATATTTGCTTGTCATCTGCATAGTTATAGCACGTGAGGTGCAATTGATTGATCAGTGCTGATAATGGCTTCATGTAGATGGTGAAAAGCATGGGCGAGATGATAGAGCCTTGTGGGACCCCTGCTTTCGTGAAGTATGGTTTGGACGAGAATGGGGGGGTATGTATGACATTAGTTCTGTTGCAAAGGTAGGATTTTTTTTTTAGTTTTATATAGCGCGAACTAGATTCGAGACATCAGGTATCAGAGCACTTTACATGAGCACCAGTTTCGTTACAGATGGACACATTCATTTTTGTTAGGCACGGGGAGATTAAGTGATTTGCCCAGAATCCCAGGATGTTAAGCGTCGTTGCCGAGGCTTGAACCCAGTTCCCCCCGAAGCTGGGGAAACGGCTTCGAGGTCGACCGCTCTATCCATAAGGCTACATCCTCTCCTCAAGATTTGATCCAGTCTAGAGCAGTCCCCTCTATGCCGGATTCGTAGAGTCCTTGTATCAGAGTGTCATGGTCAACCGTGTCAAAGGCAGCTGAGAGGCCCAAGATAAGTAGTGCAGCAACCCCATTGTGGTCAGTTGTGTTCTTCAGGTTAACCGAGATGGCAATGAGGGCAAATTCTGTGCCTCTTCCTAAACAGAATCCCGTTTGGATTATCATCAATGAACTGTGACTTCTGGGCGAATGCTGCTCTATCAGTTTGCCCAGGAAAGGTCCATTTGTAATCTGCTGTAGTATTCAGGGTTCAGCGGTTCCAAGTTTGTTTTCTTCAGTAATTGACGTATGTTTGACTTTTTGAGTTCATTTGGAAATGTTGTGGTATTTAAGGTATTGTTGATGATTCTTCTTACTGGTGTGGCAGCAGAGGTTGTTAGAAGAATTGTCTTGAAGGTTTGCAATGGACACGGGTCAGAAGGGCTGCCAGCAGTCCTGTTTGCTTTGACCAGGTCCATAAATTCATTGTGTGAAATGTGTTGGAAGGAACGGAGAGGCTGGGTTAGAGTATTCTTGGATTGTTGCTTTGGAAAAGGCCCTATGCTGGCGCTTTGTCTTTGTTTTAAATATGGCCCAACATGTCTGCTTTGGCCGTGTAATGATTTGCCAGTTGGTCTGTGAAATCTTGAGTAACGGGATGAGCTCCTTCTAGGCAATTTGGTTTATTTATTTATTAGAGAATTTTATAGAATTCTTTATTTGCACATTTAGCATTTTGAATTCTGTGTGAATAGTACCTTTTCTTAAATTTTTTGATAGCTGACTTGTATAATCTGTTAATTTTCTGTAGATGAAGTTTGTCTTGATTGGTGATTGTTTTGAGCCTGGCACGTTGCAGGTTTCTAATTATCTCTTTTATCTGTGTATTCCTCCAAGGTGGTTGGTTTCTTTTGTCTGTTGTGTTGTTTTTAGTGGTATTAGGATATCAAAAGCTTCTTGTAGCTACTCATATAGTTTCTTAACAGAATTTATTGTGTCTAGATCTATACTGGATGTTAGTTGTGTTTCTAAGTGTACCAAATTGAGTTTGTTCCACAGACGATAGGTGGATGCGCGTAAGGTGGTTTTAGGTGCCTTGCTTTCTGTTGTTCTATGTTGGAAAGCAAGAAAATGGTGGTCTGACCATGTGACCGGAGTCTTTGTTTGAAAGGTAACTAGTTCTGTATTTGCAAAAATGACATCTAGGATGTGTCCAAAAATGTGTGTGGGTTTGTGGATGATCTGATGCAGGTTCAGTGCATCTAGGCCAGTGATGATTATTTTCAGATGGGGCATATTGGGTTAGTCAAACCAAATTTTGAGGTCACCAAGAATGCATAGGTTGGAGTGTAGTGTTATCAGGTTTGAAACTGTGTCTAGAAGTGTGTCTGGGGATGTCACATCGCTACGTGTAGGTCTGTAAAGGAGCAGAAAGTTACAGGAGGAAGATGGTGTAGGATTGCATCTGGTGAAAAAGGCCTCACAATCTTTTATGGAGATGTCGTCAGCTGTACTGATATGTATTATTTGTCTGAACACAACAGCTAGGCCACCTACTCTTTTGCCTATATGATTTTGGGTGACAGTTTGATAGCCTAGAAGAATGGCTGCATGCAGGACTGGAGCCATATCATCTCCCAACCATGATTCAGTTATGAATAGTATGTCAGGTTTTGCGTCAGTGAGAAAGTCGTAAATGTGATGTTTGTTTTTAGAGAGCGATCGAGCATTTATTAGTAGACAGTTTAGAGAACGTGCTTTGGCCATAGTGTCACTTTGTTTTGTAGAAGAGTGAGCAGTATTTTTTGGGCTTGTAGTAGGTGTGTCCTTAGTGTTGGTATTAGCTGTCTAAGGATAGCAATCGTGCAGCTGTTCTGTATCATGTTCCTCGTCCAGCAGGCTAAGAAGGCATTTAGATGGGTCTGCGTGTGTAGGTGGTGGAGACAGTGGTTGAGAGTTAGTTGGTGTGCTGTGTTGTTTTTGTAGTATAACCTTGTTCAATCTATCAATCAGGGAGTTTTAACTGCGCTACTCACACGTGAGGGTCTCAAGGCGCTGATGGGGGGGAGCAGCTCTGGTCTGTTGAAGAGCCAGGTCTTGAGGGTCCTCCTGAAGATGTGCAGGGTGGGGGCGCATCTGATGTCGATTGGGAGCTCGTTCCAGGTCTTGGCTGCAATGTAGGAGAAGGTTCTTTCTCCCGTTCTTGCTCTGCAGATGTGCGGGGTTCGGCGAGATCGGCAGATCGGAGGTTCCTCTTGGGTACGTGGAAGGAGATTCTATCATTGAGATATTGGGGTCCGGTGTTGTGGAGGCATTTGTAAGCGTGGGTGAGTATCTTGAAGGTTACTCTCTTTTCAACGGGGAGCCAGTGGAGATTAAGCAGGTGTTGGGTGATGTGTTCATGACGAGGGATGCAGAGGACAAGTCTGGCTGCGGTTTTCTGTATGGTCTGGAGTTTGCTGAGCAGAGACTTGTTGATCCTGGCGTAGAGGGCGTTTTGTAGTCAAGTCTACTGGTTATGAGTGTGTGGGTGACGGTCTTCCTTGATTCGGGGGGATCCATTTGAAAGTCTTTCGGAAGATGGGGAGGGTGTTGCAGCAGGTGGAGGCGATGGCATTGACCTGTCGGGTCATGGAGAGGGAGAAGTCGAGTACGATGCCAAGGTTTCGGGCGTGGTCCGTGGGGGTGGAGGGGCTGTCGAGGGCAGTGGGCCACCAGGTGTTGTCCCATGCCAAGGACAAGGATCCGAGGCCAAGGACCTCTGTCTTCTCCGAGTTGAGCTTCAGGCAGCTGCTGCTCATCCAGGATGCAACGTCCTTCATTCCTTCCTGGAAGTTGAGTCTGGTGGTGATGGGGTCCTTGGTGAGGGAGAGGATGAACTGGGTGTCGTCGTCATAGGATACTATGCTGAGTCCGTGCTGTCTGATGATGGTGGTGAGGGGGCCATGTAGATGTTGAAGAGCGTGGGGCTGAGCGACGATCCTTGGGGTACTCTGCAGTTGATTTTTGTGGGTTTGGATAGGAAGGGTGGCAGTGTGATTCTTTGGGTTCTTCCGGTGAGGAAGGAGCTGTGCCAGTCGAGGGCGGTTCCCTGTATGCCCGCGTCGTGGAGTCTGGCGGTGAGTGTGTGGTGGGAGACGGTGTTGAATGCTGCAGAGAGGTTGAGTAGGATCAGGGCTGTGGTGTGTCCTTGGTCAAGGAGGGTGCAGATGTCGTCTGTGGGGGCAAGTAGGGCAGTCTCGGTGCTGTGGTTGCTGCGGAATCTGGATTGAGAGGGGTCGAGGATGGAGTTTTCTTTGATGAATTTCGTTAGTTGGATGTTGACAGTCTTCTCAGTGACTTTGGCCGCGAAGGGGAGGAGGGAGATGGGTCAGTATTCTTGAGGTCCGTGGGATCTGCGGAAGGCTTCTTGAGAAGGGGTCTGACTTCTGCGAGTTTCCAGTCATTGGGAAAGATGCCGGCTTCAAAGGTGACGTTGATGGTGTGTCGTAGTTCTGGAGCGATGGTGCCGGCAGCTCTGTGGAAGATGTGCGGGGGCAGGGGTCCATTGAGGCTCATGAGTGGATGCCTTTCATGGTCGATGTGGTGTCTTCGGTGGTGACTGGGGTCCAGGAGGAGATGGTGAGCTGGCTGGCGTTGCTGGAGGAGGGAGTGGTTTTGGAATCAGGTGTCTGGTTGTTGAAGTTGTCGTAGAGGCCCTTGATTTTCAGATGGAAGTAGGAGCTGAGCTTGTTGCAGAGGTCCTGGGAGGGGGAGATGTCTGTGGTTTCTCTGGGGGGTTTGGTGAATTCCTGGATGACGTTGAAGTGTTCCTTGGAGTTGCTGGATTTGGTGAGAATTTTGTTCTGGATGAAGGTTCTTTTGGTGGATCTGATGTGTTGGTGGTATTCTGTCATGGCATTCTTGTAGGTGGTGCAGTCTTCTGAGGATTTGCTGTTTCTCCAGTTCTTCTCAAGACATCTGCAGGTGCTTCTGGATTCTTGGAGGGCGGCGGTGAACCAGGTGGCCTTTCTGGGGCGCTGTCTGTCAGGGTTACGTAGGGGTGCAAGTTCGTCTGCGCAGTTGGTGATCCATCTGTGGAGTTCTTTGGCCGCAAGGTTGCGTCGGTCACGGAGGTGGGGGCGTTGCGGTTGAGGCTGGAGTTGAGCTGCTCCTCAGTGACCTTGCTCCAGTTTCTTCGTGGAGGGCGGGTGCGGGTTTGGGTGGCATGGGTTTGTTGACGTGGAACTGTATGCAGTGGTGGTCCATCCATGGCAGTTGCGTGGTGTGGCTGAAGTGGATGTTGTTACTTCCTGCGAAGATGGGGTTGAGGGTGTGTCCCGCCTTGTGGGTGGTGGTGGTGATGAGTTGTTTCAGTCCAAGGTTGGCGAGGTTGTCCAGGTGGGTGGCAGAGTTGGGGTTGCTGAGGTTGTCAGGGTGGAAGTTGAGGTCTCAGATGAGCATGTAGTCCATGGAGGCGATGGCGTGGGGCGCGATGAGGTCAGCGATGGTGGTCGTGAATGCAGTTCAAGGTCCGGGAGGTCTGTAGGTGAGGGTGCCTCTTAGGGTCATTCTGGGGCTGGTCTGGATCTGAAAATGGAGGTGTTCGGTGGCGGGCGGGCTGTCGCTCGAGCTGGAGGTCGTGAGTCGGAGGGAGCTCTTGTGTGCGATGGCGAGTCCTCCTCCTGTGCGGTTGTGGCAGTCCTTTTTTCTGGATCTTGTATCCGTCGGGGATGGCGGTGGCAATGTCGGGGGCGGAGGTGGCATTGGTCCAAGTTTCTGTGAAGAAGGTGACGTCTTGCGAGAGGGTGTCGAGGAGGTCCCAGATTTCTACAGCGTGCCTGTGCAGGGAGCGCACGTTGAGGAGGATGCACCTCAGGGCTTCGGTGGTGTTAGCGTCTGGTGTGGGGGCGGTGGCGGTGATGGTGCCGAGGTTTGCGAATGTTTTGCAGCAGTGGCAGCAGGAAAACTGACCAAGGGTGGTGTTAGGCGTGGACAGCTGGCAGTTGTTGTTTCTTCCGTGGTTGAGTGCGAGGAGGGCAGCTGAGTCATAGCGGTGGGTGGTCGGAGAACCAGGGTCCCTGGCGCTGAATGCGGTCGGGTCGCGGACGGGCGCAGACAGGCTTGCCTTTGACTGCGCGCAGCCACCATTAAATAGGGAAGGGGGAGGGAAGCGCAGCTGGGAGGCGGGAATGGGAACCAGCAGGGGGAGGGGCCATGGGGGCAGCAGCAGGAAAGGGAAACAGGCAGAAAAACAAAACAGGCAGAGAATGACAAAGACAAAACAAGCAGAGAATGACAAAGCAACAATCAACAGATTACAAATAAAAGTACAGAGGCACAATAAGAGTAGGACAGAAAAACAGGCACAGTGACAACAGACAGGAAAACGGGCACAACACAATACAGATAGCAAGGCTCTCCCACTGGACCAACAGGGATGGGGCGCAGGCAGGAGCCTGCGGGTGGAGGAGGGCCTCAAACACCTACCTGCACAGGGCACTGCACAGGCAGCGGCAGCAGCACAACAGCAGAGCTGCAGGGGGAGAGAGCAGGTCTCTGACCAGGAGGTCAGAAGTCTTGCTCGCACACCCTCGCAGCGGCCTTGTTGTGCAGTAGACATGGAGAAGCGAAGTTGTGAGGTGTGGCATGTTGCTTATTTTGTTTGTGTCTGTTTGGGGCGGAAGGTGTATGAGTTAGTGGTGGTGGTGCAGCATGTGGGTCATGTAGTAAGGTTCTAAATTGTCCGATGGATGAGAGGCGGTTAAAAGAGATCTGCTGTGTTGCTGTATATGTGTTAGGTGTGGTGGAAGAGAGAAAGCTTGGTATTGGAATTTGTTCATTTGTGTAGTCTGAAAGGTGGGTGTATGTTTGTAGTTTGTGATGGAAAGTATTTTGAGGTGTTGCGCTTGAGAGATGTTTTTGTGCTGGTGTGCATGTTATGTTTTGTTTTTGAGGAGTAATGAAACGAGGTGTTGATGTATTTGTTTTTTTAGATGGATTTGTTTGTATAATATTGTTTGTAAGTGGAAGAAGTAAGATAAAGGGGGTGGTGATGTGTTTGTGAGTAGAGTGTTTGTTGTGTGTAAGAAGGGATGAAGTAGAGTTAGGAGTGTTTGTCTTAGACTTGATTGCTGTAAGAGGTAATATGTGTGGTGCAGTGGAGTGTAACTGGTGTGTGGTTGTGTTATTGTGATAGAAAAAAGAGGAGGGTGTTGGTCAGAAAAATGATGTAAGGCTGGGTATAGTTTTGTTAGTGACAAAAAGGGGTCTGTTAGGAGTAATTAGACCATGTGTGGATGGGATATAGTTATGTATAGTGTGGATTTGGGTTGTGTTAGTGATGAGTGGGTTGGATAGTGGTATAGGATAGAGTTGTGCACTGTTTGTAGGTGATGGTGAAAATGTGTGGCAGCTGGGATAGAAGGGTATATAGGTTTGATTTCTGGCATTTTGTAGTGGGTGCTGAGACACTGAACTTTATACCTATTGATGGAGCAGGATTTTACAAGAAGAAAGAAAGACTGCCCGAATTGACATCCCCATAATACTTACTAACAGTGTGCAGTGGAAATTAACATACAAATCACATAAAATACAAGGGAAACCATTTTGCATATGCGTACACTAATATGAACTAATGCATGAAAGAACCAGGCCGCATTTTGCATCTAGCATCTTGCTTCAAAAAATAATAATAAATAATGCCGCTTTTGCTTAGAAGCTTTGCTAAGAAAAATATTTACATGGGGTAGTGCAAAAGGAGGGTGGTAAACAGTGAAAAGTACATATCCATGTAATTAATAAATGTTTATGTTTTATTCGTCATAGTAAGCTGAATGGGCCTACATTTTCCTAAAGTTGACATAGTAAATGGGGACTGGAAGAAAAGCATGAATAATCCAATAAATAGACAGAAAAGTTGAGCGCTGCAGAAGAGTACAAAAAGTCAAGGTTGATCAGCTACGAAAACTTGTTTGTCTGCCAAGAGATGAGACTGGCCGTGGGACCCACGACTTCTTCCGCGGACGAAGCAGAATAGCTCATGTGAACGATGACATTGTTACATGTTTTATGAACAAATGAACTAGTCGAAAATTATGTCATGAGAAAGATGTAAAACAAAGAAGACTGTAGAATCATGAATGTGATCCTAGTGGTGTGATTGAACACCCCCTAAACCATCCAATGAGAGGCTGAGTTTTAAAAATTGTTTCAACTATTGTGGGTTGGACATGTAGGTTTTAGGGTATATTTGGGGTGCCTTTAGGGGTGTGGTTTGTGTGGTGGTTGGGAGTAGGATTGCGAGCGTGGAGTTAGCGGAGATAGCGGAGCGCAGAAGTGGAGAGAAGCAGAGAAGGAGAAAAGGAGAGATAGAGGGGTGATTCGTCGCTGCCCGTCGGTTTGCAGAAAGGCCTAGCTGATCCTGTCATTGTCCCGTTCCGGTATCCTAAAATCTTTGTTCCCTGACTCTATTTCGGGGGACCCCCACTACCTCCTTTGCCAGGGGGGGGGTATTTCTCTGATCCTTTGGGTTAGTATATCTTCATGATTCATACTTTGCATAAACATTTGCAAATATATATGTTTTTATCTCTGAAACTTATGTCTCTTCATCTATCCACTCCTTCATATGTGCAGCGTTCAATTGATGAGTATGACACTGTTTGCATTTGCTGATGTTTCTTTTTTCCTCTTTGTGAGATTTTTCCTTGTTTGCTTTATGAGCTGTATGCGATGAGCATTGATTTCACATTATTTTGCGATAAACCTTTATTGATTCTATCGAGAGTCTGTGATTATTTAGACAAATCATATAGATAGATAGTCCTATTATTACCATCAACTTCTCAACTAATTGGTCCATCGACCAGAAGAAAGAGAGTTGATAGTCAAGCTCAGTTATGTATTTAGAAATGTTAGATATGAATTCATAAGAAGAAAACTAACGAATCACGTCATTAAAACTTGACCCCCAGCGCAACAGGGATTTCATGAGTTGGGTGAATGTGTATGGGCCATTTGTATGTAATTATATTGAGTATCGATCCCTGATTAAGTGTAGCGCTGAATCACTATCATATGTGATATCACATCATATCACCTCAAATATAAAAATTACATGCAAGATGAAGGAATCTTTGTTGTTTTTTAAGTAGGTAGGTTGAAGCAATGTCAAATTTCTTTTCTCCTCAATGTGTCTGTACTTAGATGTATTCATACTCCACAGCTGCTTTGGAGGTGGTATTAATCGTGCTGACAGTGAAACAGGACTGGTGCATAATCAGATGTGCCACCCTCCTTGACACGTCTGGCATCATCATGGGTGTTATGAGGAAGCTGTCAATTTGTATGTAGGTACCACGAACATGGGAAAGACACCTGTAATCCCTATTATGAGGGTGTAACAAACTTCTAATATCGGCTAGTGGTTCATGCTAAATTACACCTGGGAGTAGACCCCCTATCCCTGCCATTACTAAAATTGGGACAGACAAATCTGTCCAAGAAGGATTCTTGTTCGGGTCACCTCCTATTACCAGTTTTATCTTGACCATTCCAGTAAAGATCCTGGATGTCTTTGAAAGAAAGTCTAACTTGTTCCCAGTTAAAAAGCAATTCTTGTGAGCACACTAAAGAACAGTAACACATTTCTGTAAAGTTTGTTAAGTTTTATGCTCTTTATTTCCATCCAATTCCTCATGTCAACACATGTTTAGACAGGCCTCAGTTGCCATGACTTCCTCAGGGCTAGAAATATACATAAAATCATGCTTTACGACTAAGTTGTTTTTAGCTTTTTAAAAGCTACCCAACACCAAATGTGTATCAGTAAAATGAGAGATATATGCCATCTCAATCCTCCTGATCAATTCAGATCTAAAAACAAGGTCAGTGCACCACAATCACCTATCAATTTTGTATTCCATTGTGAAAAAAGCTCAACATCAGCGCATTTGATTGTAGAATAAAAGTGCTATTTGCATTTCATCAGCAATTGTAAAATATGGAATACAGTAAGTCCATCATGCATGTCAGACAGTAAGAACGTGAAGTTTAGTATTTCAAGATGGTCACACAAAGTGTAGTTAGTAATCAAAGGATGCAACACACCTGTGTCCTAATTATTTATGGCATCAGAGCTGAACTTTCTGAACCGGAATGGGGAGCATTTAAAGACTAACACCACATCGTTCTCCTACAGGAGACCTAGGCAGTGGATCCAGTATACAGGAGTGGGTTCTGTAATTATTCTGACAATGCGGTCCCATCTCTATCTGGTAGAGCCTCCGGGGGTTTGTTAGTCAGGCTCAGCTTGGATTTATTTCCAAGAACCCAGCTGGTTCCATGTAATAGTAAGGATCTCCTAGGCCGAAAATTAATAGTAAAAATGTCACAGGGGGAGAGACAGCTATTTATAGGAAACATGTATATTGGGTCAGTTCCTCCTAGTTTGCTGTCCCCAACAGTAGGTCACCTTAAGGATATATTGTTCCCACTGAATCCGGCTACACTAAAAATTATTGCAGGCAACTGTAATACTAGACTCTCACAGGATGGGTTCAACATGGCCAGACACATAGAACCTGAGGACTTGGCAGCCGCAGGGGTATTTGGGGATCAAGTGGTACTGAAACAGATGGTTGTTGCCTCGCAACTAGAAGAATTTGTTGCTGAATTTGGCCTACAAATTGTCAATGGTAACACCTGTTCTCATTGTTCCCCCCATCCATCTTTTAAAATAGGTACTTCAATTAGTTATATTGACTACATATTTGTTGACCAGGCACTTTTGGCCAGTGCTAGCGGACATGGACATTATTCAGAGCCCTACTCATCTCCAGAACCTCAATGGGACTCCAGAAGGAACTGTACTCTTTTGCAGCCTTCTGTAAAAATAGAGGCCTACAACTAAATCCAGATAAATCTAAATTTATGGGGATTAATCGCCACAGAACCTTCAGAGGTTAAATGAGAAAAGAGGGCGCACTGATAGAACAAACTGCTCAATTTGATTACCTGGGTTTTAGAATGTCAGACTCTTTGAAATGGGGGAAGCAAATTGACGAAAGCAAGGGCGGTCTACATCGGCGTGCACTTTTAATTAGTAGGAAACATAAGTCGACTGCTGGTGGGGCTTTGTCACCGGCCATAAGAATCTACCTAGCCACTGCAGTGACGGCTGCCCTCTATGGAGCAGAGATCTGGGGGTTTACAGATGCAGCTATATTAACCATCGAGGAGAATAAATTTATCAAAGGCCTTCTTAATCTGCCGTTAAGATTTGATCTAGCTCTCAATCCCATTCATCGTGTATTCCTTCTTAAACCATTGCTATATTGGGTGAGGATATGGTCCACTCTGGGATTAACCATCTACAGAGAGGCACTTAGGGACCTGATGAACTGTGATATAACCACTCGTACCCATTGGTTAAGGCACGTTAAAAAGCAGCTCAAATTACTTAACTTAGGAAATCTGTGGGCTATACCTGACAAAGTTACCAAATGTGATAAGCTACTATTCAATAAAAATGAATGGGAACGTGACTTGACCAGAATCCCGGCTGAGCATAGGGAGAGCTCACTAACAGTGAAATTTCGACTTCATAAATGCTCACCTACCTTTGAGTCCTATATGGATAGGATATATCCAGCCTGGGCCAAGCGAGTGTACAGCCAGTTCAGGTTTGGAATCCTACCCCTAAGAAGACTTACCTCAAGATGGTGCAAAATGGAAGGTGATTTGGAGACTTGCCCCTCCAGCCCATTACTAAAGGAAAGAGAGGTACATTTCCTGCTATTTTGTCCTAGATATTACATCCTACGGAAAAAATTGATCTTAGCATAGTGCAAACTTAAGGGTGTAAGACACTATTTGGCGGCAATGCGTATCTTGAAAAGTGACACAAATGAGCCTTAAGTATCTGCAGTTGCACATTTTTTATGGGGGGCTTGGACAACATGCTTTAAAAGTCAAATATCTGTAAACTACTCTACTAGATGGTCCGCCCACTCTATTCAGATGTTGGCAGGTCTATGAACGATAGTCCATCCTACTGCTGCCGTCTCAGCCAGATTTTCCCACCCACGCCGATTGCACCATTGATAAAAGCGGCTGTTGGAGGGAGTCCAGCCTAGATTTCCACTGGGCTAATCACGATCTGCCTTTCTGCTGACGTAACTGTGGCGAGGAAACCTCCACACCTGAGTTGTTGATTTCAAAGGGATTTAAGGGAGAAACTTAACTTTTTTACTTTTCCCACTTCCGTTTTCGACACGAACTCAATCGCCCAAGTCCTCCCTTTGCTGCTACTACTTAACCACGTAGTCATTGCCAGAATCGAAGATAAGACTTTTTTTTCTTGTTGCCTTTTGAATTGTCTGTTCACAATAACTATGGACTTGTGCATTTGTGAATCTCTTGTACAAGCAATGTTTCAGTAATGTGCAATGCATTTATGTGTAATATTGTCGCTTAAGAATTGTAAAAAAAAACACCATTTTTTTTAACTTTAATGTTAAATTTGGTGCAAGCTGCCTTCATGATAAGGTACATGTAAACAAAAATAGACATTAAAGAAAAAAATAAAAATATGTCCATACAGGTGTGTTTAGTTTTCTTCGTAAACCATCAAATCATATACATATGCATTATGTATTATTGGAATAATTTAATCTATTAAAATGTAGAAATTGCACTAGACATGGTAAAACATTTGTTTTTCAATAAATGTAAAATCAATGTTAGTACTAAACTTAAAACATCTAAGATTTTCATTAATGTCTCATTTCTCCTTGTCTAGTGCATTTTTGTATATAAATACATTTTAATGTACTATAAACAAATTTAAGGTGTAATGCATATATGTTTATTTTTTCACTTATCAAGTTGAAATAAACGCACATTATTAATACTTTAAAAAATATTTTAAAAAGTGTTATTTTGTTGTGTAAGTGTCCATTATCATGATGAATGCTTGCACTAAAATTTCTATGTTCATGAAAATATATTATCTCACTAATATTTGCACTGTACAAATATATCATTTAAAAAAGCTTTTGCCTTTACTGTCTGAAATTTAAGTAAGAATAGGTATCACACATTTTCATCATTAACATTGTTAATAATCAATAACTTGTAAATGAATAATAATGTCAGGACAAACTTTGTACAAATTACATTATGTCTTAATAAAACTTCTCTCTAATATTTTATCTTTAAGAAAATCATAAAAGGAGGAAAAACACAATACACAGCAACAGCATGTGGGATTGTTGCCAAGAACTTGCCTCCTAAACAGACTGCCAAAGGGTAACCTCCTCTAGTGGTCACAGAGCAGTCACCTTAAGGATATTTTTTGGGAGAGGTGGGTTTAGCTTTGACAGGGGTCAGGGGCAGGAAAGATGTCAAATCAGGAGGAGGAGTACGGGTAGGAGGGGTGGGAGAGGATTGGTTTTTGGAGGTATAGGGGGCTGGAGTTAGTGATATATGTTTGTTCTGTATGTTGTGCAGGTGCATATCGGTCTGGTGTATGCTGTGTAGGTTTGAATGTGTGATTTTTGGCTGATGTATGGTTTTTGGGTGAGTGTTTGAGTTTTTGTTTGGTGGGTGTTGTTTTGGGTGTAGGTGTGCTTGTGTGTGAATGCGTTGGTTTGAATGAGTGTGCAGTTGCAGTGGTCGATGTGGTTGTGGTGTGTGTGTCTGTATGTTTAACAGTTTGTTTTGTATGTTTGGATTTGTGTGGTTTGGCAGGTATTTGGGTGAGTATATGTGTTTGTGTTTGGTGGGTGTTGTTTTGGGTGTAGGCATCAGTCGCAGCTCCTGGAGGGAGTGCTACGGGGTGGTGGGGCGGGGCTGGGGAGGGGCAGGGTGGGGGGTAGTAAACACCGGCATACGGCCAAACGGAGTTAAGTACATAAATAAATCAATAAAACAAATTACACTGCGCGCGCTGCACCGCCAAATGGCGATGCGGCGCACGCAATGTAATTCCTTTTATTTATTTATTTATGTACTTAACTCCGTTCGGCCGTATGCCGGTGTTTACTACCCCCCCACCCCGCCCCACCGCCCGCAGCACTCCCTCCAGGAGCCACGACTGGTAGGCATTGAGGTGGTTGGTGGGGTGCTTGTAGGTGTGCTGATGGATGTGGGTGTGGTGGTGGTTGTCTGTGTGGTGGTGGTCCTGGTGGTTGTGATTGTGGTGGTGGTTGTGGTGTTGTAGGGATTCTGCACATACACAGAGCAATGCACAGGATAATAGGATCTTGGAGTATAGTGGTGAGCCAATCATACCCCTCAGCACCCACAATCCCAATCCGACTAGCCTTAGCGTCTCATGAGCAGCGATGCTACCAATGATTAGACAACCCAGAACATGGTATCTCTCTCTCTATGTGCAGAAAAGGCATCATGGCAGCCAGGCCGCAGCCAACGTAGCAGGGCAGACCATGAGGCCACAAACCACATGACACCCTCCCCTGGACAGTCCCTTGACCCTGACAGAGTTCAAATAGAATGAGCAGAACAGAAACGTCTGTTTGTGAAAAAATCCCCATGAAGGACAATGAATGGGAGAGAAAAAATAAAAAGTCTGTAGGAAAAATTCAGTGTGAAGCCGAAAGCGGAGGCCCTTTTCAATCCATCAAGGTGTAGGTCCAGAAAAACGCCACACTTTCCAAGAGGACATCGTTGGAACCATCAGAAAAAAGAGACGCCATCCAGTCCAATAAATCAAAACTGCAGTCATGTTCCTCGTAAGAGGGAGCAGTGAAGAGCAATGCGGGACAACTTGCGTGATACTCAATATAACTTTGTTGTAGGAGAGTCTGAGCAGCCGCACAGACATCCCATTGCGCCAAAATTCCAAGTGAAGCCGCACGCGCCATATAGCCATCACCGGAACAGTCCCTCTCATGGGCCTCCAAGGGACCCATCAAGGGGACAAAATCCGGGCCAGACAGAGACGTATTGGAGAGGCAATAATCCAAGGACCAGGAAAAAGGACATCGGATGCAAGTCATCGCAGGTTGCACGCAAGTGAAATACGCAAAGCAAAAAGAAAGACTGTAGGACACACTGAGGGTCGCCAATGGCAGGACGCCGAAGCCGGCGAGCATGCGTTCACGGAGCATCTGAAGTCGACTGGGGTCGAGAAGGGCCCAATGAAGTGCAGCCATTGCGCAGTAAACAGACCAAAAGCAATATACCAGCCGCCAAGGCGAGGATCAACGGAAAGCCGCCAAAGACGCTGGAAAAAATGGAATGAATAAAAGCTGGTATTACACCAAAGATAGTTTGAAAGGAGGACACAAGGTCAGAGCCCACAACTTTAAAAAAGTGCACCAGACCCTCGGTGCGCGATGCATTAAAAACGCGGTGAATCAGTTCACCGAAATGTTGTGGGAGGTTAGTGTTCAAAAGGGCCTGTATTTCACTGTGGGTACTCGCCACCTGGAGAATGAATGTCTCCCGGGCGGACGTGAGCATAACCTCCTGGTTCAATAATAGCGCCTTTATTCTGCTCAATTTATTGAAATCCGCCTTCAAGGTAGGAATGGAAGGCCAAATCGAACTATCTATGATGTCGTGCGGGGGAGGAAAAAGCTAATTTTTGCAGCAGACAACTCTGTGGGAAACTGTTACAATATAGAGTATGCCGGCCAGCATGCCACAGCAGTCCTGATTATTCAGAAGCAAATAGCTACCATTTGCAAGCACAGTGAAAGTAGGAGAAATAGCAGTAGCAGGAATACCCTTCAAAACAGAAGCAAGATTCGGAGCCGAAACGTTACAAGCGCCGTGTAATTTGATGTGTTTGCAAATAAGGGAATGACCCACAGTAGAATCGCAGGACTCGCCTGTGAGAAAAACTTCCTTCCTGTCCCGAAGGCATCTATAAAGGAAAGGCAGGGACCAAAGTTCATGCAAGAAGGCACTGCCTAAAGGCTGAAAACGGCCAACAGGATAATGTTTCATGCAGGAACTGAACTCAAATAAAGAAAAAGGTAGAGCGATAACCCCGTGAACCAGCCACACTGCAGAATCCAATTCCGCAACAGAGAATGGTAATGGCTCTATTTTCTCGATTTGTAACAGAGTGTATGGGGCATCTTTCATGGACATGAACTGCTGCTTCTCAGACAAATTAAAAGGCAAAAATAAGGCAGTGGTGTTCAGAAAATGCCAAGGGACTTTACCCATTTTAAGTGTTTGCAAAGTCCATGCAAACTGCATCACAGAACGCAATTGATTTTGACCATGATATAACACAGTAACATCATCTTGTACAATATCAACAACAGAGGAAACAATATTCTCTAAAGTGTAAATGCGGGAAGACAGGGTATTAATACTATTGTCAACAACAGCAAGCACCTTTTCTAAATTTGCTTGATCAATCTCCCGAAGACGGGAGGCAGATTCAATTTGTGAAAGCTTCCAGAGTTCATTGTAAGTTTCATAAATGAATCTCTTAGGTCGAGGGCCACGAGGCCCCAGAACAAAATCGGACAGATCAATGTTGCCTGAAAGGAGGGATAAATGCTGTTTTACAGAATCTAAGGAAGAGTGCTGCAACCACTGTTTACATAATTTTCCAACAGAATAAGTTGTAACAGTACAAGAGTCAGAAAACCTCGGGTCTGGCCTATCCTGTTTGTAACCAGGCGCTGAGTCATGAAAACGCAATTGGCAGGCATTTGCTGCTGTGGGCCAAGCCAACCAGGGTGACTGAACAAATGGAAATATTAAATGAATTGTTCTGAAACAAAGCTTGCAACTCTCTAAGGGAAATATTAAAATGCAACCTCTCGTTGGTGGTGGAAGACAACACAGGAACGGAAGGAGCATTTAATTGTTTGGAAGTAGCCAAACCCCAACACGTGGTCTGATAGATTGAATGATTTAAAAACAGAATTTGGGTCGGGATGAGGCAAGCACGATGCAAGGCTTCTGTGCCTTGTACATGCCATGTTTTGGACCCCCAAATAGATTTTAAGTCAATGGTGTCCTGCCAGTGCTCGTAACCACCCACAGCCAAGGCGGCCAAGAAGGAACCCGAATACAGTAACTTGGTGTGGGTCAACATGATTTTCTGTGTAGATGAAGTATTCAATTTAAAATAATAAGACCCAGGGTTTGATCTATCAAAGTCTGTAAAACAAGTAAACTTGTTTCTAAGAGTTTGGGAGCTACCTTGCAAAGGGGTTGGACAGTGTTCCCATTGGGTGTAATTAACAGGACCCCTAAGGGTACTTGGTTTATGGAGGAAATGGTTGCCCCAATGCTGGTAACAATATAAATCAGCATAACTTGCAGAATTCATGTACAAATCTTCAGCATTAAAAGCAGCATAATATTTCAAATCAGTAAATAACGATTCAACGGCATGCACATCCCAATCGTCAGAATGAATATTACTTTTAACGACATCACCCATTGAAACACGGAGGACATTTGGAACATTAATAATCTCGGTAGGTCCATGAATTTGGAAATTTACCGCATCCCATATGATGCCATCAGCGACTGGGAAAGCTGAAATGTTCACAAATGTGTGGTCATGCTTCATGATGTGAGAAGAAGAATGCGGAGCCAAAGTTCCAGCGACACAGTTCACTGCAGAGCGTTCCGGCAAATAATGACCATTGATGAGTAGAAAAAAAACTGTGACAAAGCCAATAGACATGAACAGAAAAATCAGGAAAAGTATCAACCAGATGTAAGTCCAGGGAGGAATCAAAAAATTGTCTCTGAACCATGATACAAAAATACTGAACCTGGTGGGATAAGTGATGAGGTGGAATCCGAATCAAAGGAATAACGTGTTGGGCTCAGTGGCGTTGTTGGTAGGTGAGCCACCGACTCGTTGGCGGGGTAGGTATACTCAGTCTCTTTGCTGCAGGGGGAGACCGGGTAGTCTAGTAAGCGTTCAGGCAAATCTACCATCCCGATAGCAACATCTGTGACCGTTCGGGCAGGAGGGCCACGAACATATGTCCGGGAAATGACTGGACACGAGACCGCTGGCGTTACACTATTCAGGATCGGCCAGATGTTGTAGCTTGACATTGTCCACTGAGATGAATCTGTTGTCCTTGCGACCAGGAAGCGGTGGTAAGATGACTGTACGAGTACCCTTCAAGCCAAGGACTGGAACTGGTGCACAATAAGAGGGGCCAAATTCTTTTTTGTTCTCCACCTTCTCTCGAACCAGATCTCCAATCTTCGGAAGCCAGCCGGCAACCGGAATCTGCAACGCAGCGTTTGTGGCTGAAGGTAAATGTTCATTTGCAAGTTTGTCTCGGTCTTCTTGTAAGCCCTGTAACATAGTAGAATGGTTATCTACATCAAAGATGGCGGACTGCGCCGCCATGTCTAGACCATCAAGGTCGGGCACAAACATTCGTATGCCAAAGAGCATTTCATATGGGGTCCGCCCACCCAGAGGTTTTCTAGGGAGATTATTAAGTGCACGTTGTACGGTATACAAGTGGGCCAGCCAGTTCCTGCCAGTACCGAAGACTCTAGCTGTCAAGGATTGCTTTAAGTCACGGTTCATTCGTTCAACAATCGAATTGCCCTCAGGCCGATATGGAGACGAAAATTTCACCCGCACCCCCAGGGAACCCATTGCGTCCTTGTAAGCCTTAGAGGCAAACGCTGGACCTTGGTCTAAATGGAAGGTGCCACACGCGAAACTCCCACAAAGACACGCAAATCCCTTATGACATTTCGAGCGTCAGCACTCCGTTGTGGCCAGACCCAGATGAACCGTGTGCACAAGTCCACTGCAACCAAGATGTATTCATATGCAGTGTCTGAAGAGAATGGACCGCAGTGATCCAGGTAAACACACGCAAAAAGTCTGTTTGAAATGCAGAGCGGTATTTGTGGTGGGCGTGAAACCGTGGAAGGCTTAATCTGCTGACAAACGTCACAAGAAAGCACATAAGTACGGGTTTGTTTGTATAAACCATGCCACCAGTACCGCTGCTGCAAGATGGAAACCGTCGCAGACACGCCAGCATGTGCCGAAGCCATGCCTTCGTGTGCGGCCGTTATCAAGGAAAGTCTGCGGTCCGCATTGGGAATCAGCCGATCACCAACATCTGGAATACTTACGAAAGGAGCCTGTTTGGGATCTAATTGATAAGTATACTTGGATGGGAAACCCCATGGGTATTTAGTACCTTCCTTTGTTGCAGCAATAGCTGCCAAGATATCAGTATCTATTTTAGTCATGGATCTTGTAACTGCTGCGACTGAACACGTGGCTACTGCTGATTTGGCAGCTTCGTCTGCCAAACCGTTACGAACAGCGTGTGCGCCCACACGCTGGTGGCCAAGGGTGTGAATCACCTGTGTGAGCGGCAAACGTTGTTTAAGATCTGCCACTCAAACCCAAAGCATCTTATGCTTAATTGTGCTGCCTTTTGCATCTCTATAGTCATTTTGTGACCAAAAGAAGAGATTGTCATTGAATGACTGAACACAGTAGTATGAATCGCATACAATAAGAGTGGTCACATCCGGATTAGCAAACTCAAGTGCTAGCACCAATGCGCGCAGCTCGGCCAATTGTGCAGTACTGTCTCCTAGTGCCTGAGTGTGCACGACAGTTGATTTGAACTTTCCGTTCACCATGGTAACTGCAACAATAGCACATGCCGCGGAATAAGCATGCTTGGAACCCGTGGCCGGTTGTGCCGAACCATCGGTATAGATAATACATTTGTATTCCTCAAGCGGTAGCAAAGACAGAGGAGGAGGATGAACGAATTCATACTGTAAAAATTCCTGTGTCTGAAGAGAAGAATCAAAAATGAAAGTGACATCCGGGGACGTCAAAGATGTTGCCCATTGTATCCAACGGGGGTGCAAAGCTTTAGAGTTCGGTACACTTGCTTTTGTCACTGCCTCTAGGGCAGGATATGGTGTTACCACCAAAATGCATTTTCCTTGTGCCAGTGCGCGTTCTTTCAGAATCGCCATTTGCTCTGCAGTCAAAACTTTCTCCACAGAGAAAAAGCGCATTTCCGCCGAAGTGTATAGATGTGACTTGTATGCAATTGGTACTGTGTCACCTTCATTAAAGGTTAAGTACGTGAAACCCACTGCCCCTGGAATTATTCTAATCACCAGGTTTGTGTGGTTATCACGTGTCAACAAGAATTTAGATTCAAGTAGATCTGACTGCAAAGACTGCAGTATGGAGGAATGCTCGGGAAGCCAGCATGGCTTCGAAAAGTTAGGTTGTATCAATGCATAAAGCGGCTTGATACGCTGGGCATATTCGGGAATGTAAGTACGCCTGAAGTTTAAAAACCCAGTAATGACTGAAGCTTCTTCAGCGTAGTTGGAGGACACAAGAGTGCACATTTCTCCCAAGAAATGGGGGGCTAAGCCCTTACCTTCATTGTTGAGTTCATAACCCAAAAACAAAACGGTAAATTCAGCAATGTGAGATTTGGCAAAGTTGAATTTGTATCCCAGGACCGCAAATTCAAGTATAATGTGGTCCACTCGGGAAAGATGCGGCCATAGTTCGTCGTCTGTCAGATAGATATCATCGACGTACGAACACGCATCTGGATCTATGTTGTCTAACAAAGAGACAACACGGGCGGCGAACACACCTGGACTGTTCTTGTAGCCCATAGGTAAACACCGGAATTTGAATCATTTACCACCGGAGGTAAAAGCGCTCCATTGGCTGCACTCCGGGGTCAAGTTGTGCGTGTAAAATCCATTGGATAAGTCCAGTGTCGTTTTATATTTTTTACGGACAAGACTGTCTACAAGCGCAGAACTATGTGTATTTTGTACCGCAAAGGTCCGACAATGAGAGTTCAAATGCCGGTAATCCAATACTAGGCGGTACGATCCGTCGGGTTTAGAAACCGCGAAAAGGGGATTATTCATAGGTGATACGCATGTTTCAATTACTCCTTGATATTCCAACTGTGTTAGAATCTCGGAGACGGGACCCTTAGCTTCCCGTTTGATGGGATATTGGGGTTGTGGCTGAGGCAGCGACCGCAAAGGATTATCATGGGGGGGAGAGTCTTCATCCCAGCCCACGTGGTTGCGGTACAGCGCCGGAGCCAGGGACGCAGCCCACTCGGCTGCGAGAGCCTCCGCTTTGTCCTTGGGGACATGACGAGAAAAGCTCGGAAGGATTACCTCCTCCCCTCTACGCGCAGCTAGTACGAACGGGAGCGGCCAATCCGCCTCTGCCAACAGAATGTCGTACGAAGAGGTCAGATGTTCCCAAAAAATCCCTTTAATAACATGCTGTATGTCACCTTCAATTTGAAAGACAATATTATATAGTCTGTCAGGGGGTGCCACTCTGGTGTCTGCTGCCTCAACAGTAATGAATGTATCAGTTGCTGTCGCCTCCACATGACGACGTAGCGCCTCCCGCACTATGGTAACTTCCGCGGCGCTGTCTAGGAGTGTCACTGCCCACGTCCAATTCAGGAGACTCGTTCTCACCGTCTGTGGCATATCTCGCTGTAACAGCAGCAACTTTTTTCTTCTGAAACTGTGGGCGAGAACGTGGAAATTCGTCTGGTTTCCCTCGGACTTGTTGTCGAGGTTGGTCTCGTCCCTGAGGAGTCTCGCGACCCCTTCCTCTATCCTGGCGATCTCCTCCACTGGCCTGAGAGGTTGTTGGTGCCTGTGAAGAACGAGGAGAACGCGAATCAGGGACTTGAAATCTCTCTGGAGATTTAATTCTCGCCCTATCGCGCAAATCATAAGTGCGTTCAGAAGAGACTGAAACCGGGGATGCGCCTCGCGACCCTGGTTTCTTTTGTTGCTTACCCTGCTTTTTCTGTCTCCAGTTCTTTTTAGTAAAGAACGGCTTCTCATCCTTCTCTGATTGAGATTTCGGTTGAGGTTGTGATTGAGTTTGCGTTTTTGCAAAAGGCTTGACTCCCAGGCTATTACGGCCAATCGTTTTGTAAGCCTGGGAAATAATTTTCGGTAATTCGCGCGGCCTGTCCGGTTCTGGGATCAAAGCCAAAGCATTAGCTGCTTGAAAGTTCACTGCATCGCCCTTGACATTCGCAAGGATCAAATCAGCTACTACGTCGAACACTCCCACCAGTCTCATCCCTAATTCCACAGCCGCTTCAGGGCCATGCTCATCTTGCACTCGTTTAATTACAGAGGGGAGAACCGTCATGGAAGGAGTGCCGAAACACTTCGCAAATACAGCTACGAATACCTTACCCCAGTTGTTGCATTCTGTCAACTCGGGTATCAAGTCTTTGGGCAAACTAATCGTCAAAATCCTGTGTTTTTCCACAGGAGAAGTATTTGGAAAAACCGCCTCCAGCTGGTCAAATTTTTCTGCAAGCCAATAAGGCAAATCGTCCTTATTTTGTGGGCGCTTGCCCATCACCGAATTAACCATGACGGGACTTATGGTTACACCGCGCGGCCCAGCTGGATGCGTGGCAACTCTAGGCGGGGCTGCCTGGAGGTTGCCTGTAACAAATTGCACTAAAGCTCTATGCACACGTATCAAAGACGAATGCAAATTACGCAGCTCAGCGACTGTAAGCTTCATATAACGCGGATGTGGGGTATACCCGGCCAAAACAGGCCAAGTGGCCCCTTCAATCGATAAGGGGCCTAAACGAACCGAGGTAACCGGTTGGGGGAGGGCGCCATCAAACCAAACACGGTGTTGCCATGCCGTGAGCGGTACTTCAAGATTCCTATAAGGTCTATAGAGATTAGGAACAGCGGTGGCGGTATATTCATGGAACAATTTATCAGTCCCATCCACCGCCGGAAAGGTGATCCAAGAGTAAAACACCTCAAAGTGGTAAGCAGCATCCGCTTGTACCACAAAGATCAGATCGACACCCGCGTCAGGCACTCCATACACTGTCAAGTGAGCCTGGAGCGCTGCGCGGCTATGTGCCGCAATTTGGACAGCCATTTAAGGCTAAAATATTTCGACAACCTAATATGAGGCAGCACAATATAGGGGTATTTTCAAAAACCTTCTAACAACTTCAAGCTTGAAAGAACCTATAAAAACGTCAATATAGGTGGTATCTCCTTCACACACGCTTCCGGAAGCGCCTGTGAAGGGGTTGTGGACAAGCACAAGTACTACTCAAGCGTCTCGCAGATAAGCGGCCCACTCATTGGTTGCACCATGTTGTAGGGATTCTGCACATACACAGAGCTATGCACAGGATAATAGGACCTTGGAGTATAGTGGTGAGCCAATCATACCCCTCAGCACCCACAATCCCAATCCGACTAGCCTTAGTGTCTCATGAGCAGCGATGCTACCAATGATTAGACAACCCAGAACACGGTATCTCTCTCTCTCTCAGGACTCGCAGGAGCAAGAACACCCTTTTATAACTCACTCATACCTGTCCACAACGCGCGTAATAAGAGACACAGTATAGTTTAAATGTTTATTTCAACTATCGTGCTCTAAGATACAGTACACGAGCCAGTACTATCAGCATAATGCATAATGATAAAATAATCAACATAGTTACAATTCCATAGAATACAAATGGGGAAAGCATTTCACAAAGCAGTGGATATAGGGCTAAATGACCATACCACCCTCCCCGTGCTATTAGCTAGTTTATTATATAAACAGAAAACCTCTGGGCTTTGTCAGGCGGACCCTCATACCTCAATATCTAGATGCTAGGTTTACATCATCAGACAAGCACAGCTCTTCTCTCTGGAAAGGTTTTTCTCCAAGTGCCTCTAACAGTGCAATCACAATATTAAAAGCACACGAATTTCTCCAGTGCAGCTGCACATAGTGTTATGTCTAGGTGCGAGGGACAGGCCAGATCAGTAAGAACAAGGGACGTTGTTTTTCGACCTTGTGCAGAAGTAACCCACAGGGAACAGGAGAAAAGGTGAAAGGCAGAAATGCAGACCGTCCTAATATAGCCGGGCACAAGCAGAGGCTGGAAAAACAAAGTCACAAAGTAACGTGTGCAGAAAAGGCATCATGGCAGCCAGGCCGCAGCCAACTTAGCAGGGCAGACCATGAGGCCACAAACCACATGACAGTGGGTGTGGTGGTGGTTGTGGTGGTTATGGGTGTGGTGGTAGTTGTTGTGGTTTTGGGTGTGGATTGTAGGTATTGGTTTGGTTGTGGTGGTTGTGGTGGTGTTTGTGGTGGTTGTGGGTGTGGCGGTGGTTGTGGGTGTGGTGGGGGTTATGGGTCTGGTGGTGGTTGTTGTAGTTCTGGCTTTAGTGTCAATTGTGTGTGTATGTTGTCTGGGTGTTTGCTTGTGTTTCTTTGTGTGTTTGTGTTTACGTGTTTGTGTGTGATTGTGCTGCTTGTGTCTGTTGGAGTGGGTACCTGCAAAGAAGTGAGTGAGCTTGGGATAGAGGTGAGACTTTGGAATTGGGATGATGAAGGGACCTGAGTTGGGTAAGAAGGTTTGGCTGGTCGGAAGGCTGTGGTCAGTAAGGAGACTAGTCTTTGAAACTATCTCTGCAGGTCAGACATTGAACTATAAATGGCTTCCAGCAGATATACTACCATTTGTTGCATTTGACAACTAATGCCCTGGATGCCATTCAGGAGTGCAGTCTGGCCTACAAAGACAGTGCAGAAGAGGATGATAGCCTCCTCACTCAGTGCAGCAGGGGCGACAGGGGCAAGGGGTGAGGTGCCTGTGGCGGAGGATACTCCAGCCCTTTTAGGGGGTTTAATTTGGCCAACTGGGGGGAGCAAGATGGAGGGTGGAGATGGGTCTCTGGGTGGCAGACAAGGATGCAGTTGGTACAGTTCCTGTAGGATCTGCCGCCACTAAGGAGTTGTCACTTGTGGAGGCCTCTGAAGATGACGATCAGCTGGTGGCCTCCATTCCAGTCCCCTCACCCTCCGTGCTAGTGTGTCCATGAGTGTCTGAAATGTCACCACCCGAAAAACAGTGGCCAGTTGCTTCCCCACCTTTGTGGCCAATGTTCCCTTTGCCTGATCTTGAAGATGCTGAAAAGACATATACAATAGTTGTATTGTATCTGTGTAATTAGGACTGACTATGAAGTTTTCTCTCAAAACATTTTCCTAATGTTCATATGTAACCTGCTTCAAGGCTTTCAAACTTTGGTTTAAGTTTATAATTATCTCATGAATGGAGGGAACATCTTCAGAAACCATTTGATCACAGTTTTGTAAGTTCCCATTATTGCTCCTTTATTATTTCAAACCTCTCCAGGAATTGTTAGACACCTCTGAATGGGTTTGATTGATTGTTTAGAATAGTGAACTTATGTCACAAAAAAAGATATAAAGGAAAAATACCTTTGTAAAGTATGTGTACAAGGCAAAAACAGCAGAATTATTCTAATTCATAAACATTAACATATGAATCAATGTGTACCAACAATTGCTGCAATGTTGTACCAATAGTTGTATGAATTGAAAGCCTGTTTCCTTTGTTTGGGCATTTTGCAATGGTAACACTTACTTCAAGTACCTTGAGTATATTTTAAATGTTAAAAATATTATATGGATTCAGTACTGAATTTGCGTATTAATGTATCATGTCCTATCCATATACTTACAAATTACTTCTACAGCATAAGTAAATACATAGGGCTTGATGCATATCTAATCCATTTTAGTACAGAGCAAAAATATTTTTACAACTGACTCTAAAATATCGTAAGTTATTTCAAGTTTGTTTTAACCTTGTTGAAAATATTGTTTTTTAAATGCTGACTTTCACTTAAAAAAACAAAAAACAAAAGAGGGTTTGGGCTCTTAATCAGCACGGCTGAGCCCTGTTACAACAAAAACAACAAAACGCCAATACTGATGCACAATTCTCACCTTACAACCGGTGCATTGAAATAAAACAATGTCACCATAAACCTCTTTTTCCGTTTGATTTAATCAAAATGTATTCTAGAAATCACATGTATGAATCAACAACAGAAATTTACATACAATTTAAAAGTTTTTTTAGAAAAACCAAGCTCCTTTTACCCACCAATTCTTTTTTCTAACATCCTTTCACCCATACAAACTTCTCTTTTACACACCCTCAATACACCCCTCTCTGTCAGTCTTTTCAGTCATACATTCAGTACACTCCCCTCACATACCAGCACACCCATACCCTGCCCCCCTTTTTTCAATTTTTTATATTTATACAACTACAAAAGTAAATCAAATACACACACAGGCCAAACAAAAGACAATTCACAAAATACAAAACTTTCAATTTTTTACACTGATCTGTATACTTGATTGGCCACACAAAAAGGTCGACACGTTTCAAACCCCTCCACATACGGGGTTCTCTTCAGGACCTAAAAAGCTTATTCTATGCTGCGAGATCAGCCGATCCCTGCTGTACTCTCATCCCCCAGACAGTAGTATACTCAATTTTATCGGCAATCTGTCAAGAGCCAGAAGGTCAAAATCACGTCTTAGATTTCCAGGCGTTAATCCTAGGTGCTTTTTTAGTTGGTTTCAGCCCGCAGGTTCTTCAGTTAATTTGAATTTAATGCGCCTCGCTTCACGTTTTTCTTTGAAACGAGCCTATTCTGACGCGATGTCCGTCTTCCCGAGACGCCAGGGAGCTTAGCGGTCAAAAAAGGGGGGCAGGGTATTGGTGTGCTGGTATGTGAGGGGAGTGTACTGAATGTATGACTGAAAAGACTGACCGAGAGGGGTGTATTGAGGGTGTGTAAAAGAGAAGTTTGTATGGGTGAAAGGATGATAGAAAAAATAATTGGTGGGTAAAGGGAGCTTGGTTTTTCTAAAAACCTTTAAATTGTATGTAAATTTCTGTTGTTGATTCATACATGTGATTTCTAGAATAAATTTTGATTAAATCAAACGGAAAAGAGGTTTATGGTGACATTGTTTTATTTCAATGCACCGGTTGTAAGGTGAGAATTGTGCATCAGTATTGGCTTTTGTTGTTTTTGTTGTTTTTGTTGACTTTCACTTAAGGCAAAATTTGGTACTACATCACAGTAAGTATATCATACACTAATCCATACACAATTTTTCAATCAAAAACTAAAATGAAAACCACACTATTCAACAGATCAAGCCTTGATGCATTCCTACAATTTCATAATTAGTCATGAGTTGTGCCTGATTTTGAGTTTTCCAGATGGGATACTCCAATATATATGCGACAGAACATTCCATCTGCAAAAGTCCATTTAAGTACCCTATTTTTGATCATCATTGATTTATCATCTGGACATAACAAAGGACATTTGAAAAATGTTTTGGATATGTGTTACTCTGTCACCAATGTGTACACATTCCTGTATGTTTTAAAAAAAATATATGCATACCAAATTCTTTTTTTTTAAAACAGACAGGCTACAATGCACGTTTGTGAAGGAGTAAGACATCATGTAAATCTGTCACTTTTAACATAAATTAAATAGTGTTTTTGATTCAAAACATTTTTATGCGATGTTTTTAATCAAAAATGTAGGCATTAAGGGCCTGATTACGACTTTGGCGGTGCAGCGCCGGGTCTGCCCTGCCACCGAGATGCCAAAGCTGTGGTCAGGCCGCCCACCAGAGTGGGAGTTCCCTCCTGCCTGCCGGGCTTTGTTTTTGACATTCCCATGATGGTGCTCTGAAAATGGACACCGCAATGGGAATGCCAAAAACAGTTCCTGCACAGCATGGACTGAGAGGTTCATGCTGTGCAGGAACTGGTGTGCAGGCACACAGGGGGTCAAATGTAGGCACCAGCGGGCCCTGTAGGACCCCCTTTGTTTCCTCTCTAACATGGTTTTCATGGAGTAGGAAACGCCATGAATACCATGGTGGAGATGAAACTCCTAATATAATTGGCATGGCCGCTGCAGTCCCGCCAAACATATTGATGCCTCTTGACCGCTACAACACTGCCAGGGAACAGCGGTTCTCTGGCAGCTATGACTTGGCAATGGTGGTCTGACAACCCTAATTGTAACAGGGTGGCTGGGAGGCTGCCTCGCCCCCACAAGTCTGGCGGTCTGACTCGTAATTAAGCCCTTAATCTAATGTTTCTAGTCATTTTGGCTCACATGCTCACTATTGTTTGATTATAATACCAAGTCACCAAAGTGACGTTTGGAACATCCACTGTATCATAAGTGCATTTAATCCCATGTCACCTGCAATAGGGCTAACAAAGCATCCTTCACAATTGTGACAGAGCAGCACAACTGACACAATTATAACTTATGGCCTGTTTGGTACGACTGTCCCTTTTAACATCTAACAAACCCATGCATATTTGCTGTTTAGGCAGGCATGTGTCTGCTCAAAACAATCCATTGGTAGTGAACAGATATATAGTGAAATCTGAAATGATGTGTAGCGGACGCTGTAGGGGTTTTACATAGGAAGTATTTATTGCAGGGTACAGAGAGCCATCCCAGCTGGCACAGCCAAGGCACAAGAAGTAACTGCCGCTGACAGAACACTCAGGGCAAGATACTTGTCAACACTCCTGATGACATCACAGTAGTCTAGCTGATCTCTTCAAGCATCACATCACCACACCTCCCCTCTTTTAACAAAATGATACTGAAACCAGGAGAAAGGGAAAAAGATAGAAGAAGGAAAAAGGAGAAATAATGAACAGACATCAAAGCTTACACATAATCTCGTAAACTGTTTGGCCTGGTATGAACCCTTGAGCTCTTCCTGACACCATCCCCCCCCGAAACATTTTTGTCAGACTTCACATTTCTGGGAGAAAAACAAGGATCCTTAGCCACACGTGAAGTGCTCCACCAATTTCCATTGGCCAATTTCACAGCATTCTTGCGAATATCTACAACCTGTTGAGAATCTAGAAATTTAGAAAGACCTTTTCTTACTGAGATGGGGTTTTTTCCTCTAGCCCAATCTCCCACATGAATTGTGTGGATTTCTTTCTGGACAGTAGGTTCAATGTTTTTAACACATGTTTCAGATGATTTTTTATTGGCAGACTGCCACATGCTCCTCATGTCACCACCGTGATGGAAAGACTTTACCATCAAAAAGGGATAGACCTGTGAAGAAGCTTTCCTTCCTCTCATAAGTTCGAATTGACTGAAATTGGTGGCAACATGAGGCGATGTGCGGTATGACCAAACCAAATCTTTCACAGCTTGAAAAATACAAAACTTGGATCTGAAAGCTACTTGAATACATTCCACAACAACTCTATTGAATCTCTCAGTTTTGCCGTTGCTTTGCGGGTGATAAAGGGGGGTTCTGGTGTGTTTAATACCACAAGCTCATAGAAAGGAATTCATCTCATGCGAGACAAATTGAACACCGGTGTCTGTAAGAATTTCCTCAGGATAACCTTCCCTGAGAAAAATCCTATTCAAACAGTCAATGACACTCTTAGAATTGGGGACATTGATAGGTTCAACCTCAACCCACCTGGACAGATGATCAATAAGAACCAAAAATATCTTGAATTGGCAGGAAGAACATGGAAAGGTCCAAGAAAGTCCATGCCTAACTTCTGCCAGGCTCTACCAGGAGGAGGTACAGGAGATTCAACAGTACCATCTAAGACAAGAACTTTGTCACTAGCATTGTATCGTGCACATTGTTTAACCAACTCATCAACCTGGGTGTCCATCCTAGGCCACCAAAAATCAGACCTGACTTTTCTTTTAGTAATGGTAGCACCAAGGTGACCTGAATGAGCTGCTAAAATAATTTTCTCTCGGTAGCACATGGGAGGCACTAATTTGTCACCTCTGACTACTTTTCCACCCTCAACTGAAAGCTCATTACTGACCTTCCAGAACATCTGAAGATCAGAGGAAAGACACTTCTCTCTCGGCCAACCTTTCTTGATCAGTAAGGAAACTTCTCTGAGCACAACATCCTTCTCAACTTCAGTTATCCAGTCATCTTCTACAAAAGACAAGCAGTCTTGATTAACATTTGCCACAAAACACTCTTCTACTTCAGTCTCCCAGTCTTGCTCATCTGTATCAGAAATGGGAAGTCTGGATAGGCAATCTGCTCTGCTATTCCTTCCTCCAGGAATGTATTCTACACTGAAAGTGTATTCAAGTAGTTTGGTAGACAACCTGGCCAAGCGAGCAGTAGTGCGTTTAATATTTTTCCCAGACAGAATGTCAACCAAAGGTCGATGGTCGGTCTTGAGAATAAAAGATCTACCCCACAAGTATGGTTTGAATTTCTCGATACTCCAGACACAAGCCAACAGCTCCTTTTCAATAACGGAGTACTTCTGTTCAACAGGACGAAGAGTCCTAGAGGCAATCCCACCGTGTGCTCCTTTCCCTCAACATATTGCGATATCACAGCTCCTAGACCATACTCACAAGCATCAACTGTGACAACAGTTTGCCTACCTTCAACAAAGGCTTGTAGAGCTGGAGCTTTGACAATATGGTCTTTGATGGATTGAAAACCTTTCTCACACTCCTCTGACCATTTGTAATCAGTCCCTTTCTTAAGTAGTGTTCTGAAATATTCTGTGGTTTTGACAAAATCCTTCATAAACTTTGCCTAAAATTCACAAAGGCCAAGGAAGGACATGAGTTGTTCCTTGTTTTGAGGAGCGGGCGCCTCAACAATACTCTTGACTAAGCCTGGTCTAGGTTTTATACCATGTTCCGAGATTATATGACCTAAGTATTCAATCTCTTTTACTTTGAAGGTGCACTTGCTTTTCTGTAGCGTCACTCCTCTGCTTTCTAACACACTGAAGACTTGATCAATCACTGAATCATGCTCAGCTTCAGTTTTTGTGAAAATAAGAATGTCATCTTGGAAGACCACTACATGAGGGTTATGTTTAAACATTTCAGTCATAAGTCTCTGAAAAACAGCGGCTGCAGAGGCCAGACCGAAAGGAAGACGGCAAAACTGAAAAACACCATCAGGGGTAAAAAAAGCTGTAAGGTGTCGGGACTGAGGATGTAATTCGACTTGGTGATAAGCGGCTTTAAGGTCCAGCTTGCTAAACCATGAAGATGACCCTACTTTAGCAATGAGATCGTCAATGCGTGGAAGGGGAAAACCATAGAGGCTCCTCAAGTCGACACACATTCTCAAATCCCCAGACCTTTTCTTGGACAAAACAATGGGAGAAAGCCATAGGGTAGACTCAACTTTTTCAATAATACCTTGATCACATAATGTTTGTAAATGTTTGGATAGATCACCTCTAATGCTTAAGGGAACATTGCGTAATCTATGTTTGACTGGGATGGCATTATCCTTAACTCTAATAGAGTGTTGAAAATTGGTGATCTTACCAAGATGGTCCTCAAAAATTTTGCTAAACTTGCATTCCCAATTACTGGTCATTTGAATGGTGGACAGAGAATTAGTGTCATAAGTGGAAGTGGAACTTTGACTAGGTTGTCTGTCAATGAAAACAGGATTAGCTAGACCAGGTTTGATAGTCAATCCAAATTCAACTTGATGAAGAAGACCAAGAACATTGATCCCACGTCTTGCAACATACACTTTACCTTTGATGGATTCCCCTAGAACACCAATAGTAGCCCAGAAATAGCCCAACAATTCAATTCTACTACCTTCAAAGGCTACAGTGAGAATATCCGGAGGTAATAAGCTCTTTTCAGACCAAAATCTAATATTCTTATCTTGCGACACAATAGTAATGCGTGCTCCTGTATCTACTAGAAGTTGAATTTAATTCTTTTCAATAGTGACATCAACCTCAGGATAAGGAATATGTAGTAGATTTTGCTTTTCATTGCAGTTTTTAACTACTACAACATATTCCTGACTAGTGACATCCTCATCGTAGAAATTATCACTTTCATTGATAACACATCTTACATTTCTTCTTCTGCCACTCATACAGACTTTGCCAAAATGACCCATTTTGCTGCACTGGCCACATTGTTGGTTGATGGCTGGACAATTTTTAAAAGATGAGACATGTAAGGATGAGCCACACCTATAACAATAGTTTCTGGGATTAGATTGTCTACTTTGCGTGAAAATTCTTCCACCTCTAGGCATGCTAGGTCTTCTGATATTATCACGTGTGACAAAAGGAGGTTTGGCAGTAGGAGGCTTGGCAGAGACAGCACCGGAAATGGTGGTATTGGATAGAGCAGTTTCAAGTTGCTTTGCATCCTCCATCAAACTTTCGATGCTCTTGGCAATATCAATTGCTTTATCTAAAGTAGGAACTTTGCAGGTAAGTAGTCTTTCTTGAATCTTTTTACAGTAGCATCGTACAACAGATGGATCTCTCACGAGTTGAGATGTGAAGTTATCAAACTCACATTTTGAGGCTAAATTTTTTAAAGCTGTGATAAAAGTATCTATAATTTCATCAGGTTTCTGCATCCTTGTGAAGAACTTGTATCTGTGCACCACAATGTTCTTTGTTTTGGTGAAGTACTTGTCTAATTGTGCCACAGCTATTTCAAACTCGTCAGGATCTTCACCATCTTGAGGATCATATGGAGGTAAATGGTCAAATACATTTTGACCTTCGACCCCCAGATGATAATACATGAGATTCTTTTTCCTCTCAGGTCTATACCTTTGGCCATCAATTGCGCCTAAGTACGCCATAAATGATCTAACCCATAATTTCCATTCTAATGGTGGATCACCAGGTACTTGTAGAAAAGGCGCTGGCGGAGTGACACTTTGCATGTTGAAAAAGTACCTGTGGAATAAAAGTAGTTAAAGAGAAAAAAAAAATGGTAAAGAAGAGTGAGAAAAGAAGACACAGGAGAAGAAAGAAAACAAAGCATCTAAAAGTTTAACAAAGCTGCTTAATGCACTTCTGCTTTATGTCTTGTCTTGAACAGAATATGAAAATAAAATCTCTCTGTAGTAGAAGTGAACCCAGATAATAAATATAAAAAAGTGTGTGTGTATCACAGAAGTGACATACAAGAGAAATTCCAAATTCCAAATGAAATGTTGATCTCAATTTTGGTCACTAGATGGCAGCCCTTGATAACATTGAGGCCTAACATACACAAAAGGGGCTATATGTAGTAAAATTCGGACCAGCCAATCGAAGAATAGCAGGAAGTAAGAGGCGGGACATCTGATAAAATCTGGAAGAGCGTAAGGAGGCTGCTGAAGAAACGCTGGATGGCGCTGACACGCGATGATTAGTGCTGTGCGTGTCAGCGTGACAACAGAAGAATGTCAAAAATCACTGTGCGCATAAACGCGTGAAGAGAAAGCCTTCAGACAATGGGCTCCGTGTTGGGACTCCGTTGCTCAGCAACCAAATGCTGAGATGTAGTGCTTGAAAGGAGCTCGAGGAACTACAGGTCAGAGCGCGTGCAGTGCTTGTTGCGCGAAACAGTTCGTGAGGAAAAGCGCGAGGAGAGTTAAGCGCGAGCAGGCAGGTCGTTGAGAGACACAAGCGCGAGAAAGGCCCAAAGCCATTGGGTTCAAACGAAAGTTATTAAAGCGCTGTAAAAGTTCTGGCGATTCTCCCAAAGCGCTGCACATCAGATAATCAGATCAAACAGGCAAAACGGAATCATAAAGTCATAAAGAAAAAATCTCGCAGCTCATTTCCAGAGTAAAAAAAAAAACGGAACAGAAAGTAGGCAGCTTCAGCTCAGAGTAAATTTCGCTTTGAAAAAATGTAAATAGACGGGCACGGCTCTCTGTACAGTACTGGTTTGAGCAGGTGTGCCTTGGGTGAGGATAGTAATAAAAAAAAATATTACTCACAGTTGAGCTGCAGGCAAAGGGTACTTGACTCACAATTGAGTTGAAGACCAAGAGTACTTGAATGAACTTGAGTAGGCAGAGTGGTATCCCATCTTCTGTTGCCACTGAAATGAAGTGTAGCGGATGCTGTAGTGGTTTTCCATAGGAAGTATTTATTGCAGGGTACAGAGAGCCATCTCAGCTGGCACAGCCAAGGCACAAGAAGTAACTGCCGCTGACAGAACACTCAGGGCAAGATACTTGTCAACACTCCTGATGACATCACAGTAGTCTAGCTGATCTCTTCCAGCATCACATCACCACAAAATCCTTATCCAAAAATTCATTTAAAAACACATCATCATACACCTTGTGCAAAACTTACACCTTCAAGAACTCTTCTTGTGCATTGGACATGCGTCAACTTTTATGTTGATGCCATAATTTGCTGCTGTAACAAAAAATAGTTATGTAACATGAAAATCTCCAAACATAACTTATCCCCGTGATGCTGCTGTTGGGCTCTCATTTGCCTATTAAGCTGGGGATAGGCCACAGCAAGTATGCGGGCCATTAGGGGGGGTCAAGGTGCGGAACTCACACTTCCCATTTTGGCTGAGCTGGACTTCAGATGACTTTTTGATCCAGAGTCATAGGTCCTCCCACCTCTTCCTGCAATGGATGCTGCACTGCTTGTAGCCCACCAGGGTCTGCACATACTTGCCGATGGCCTTCTAGATGGATTTCTTTAGGAAGGCGTTGACCGGTATGGGTGCAGAAAAAGAAAGAAAAAACATTTTTGTTCCTTTTGGTTTGTTTGTATTGATGTAGCACAATTTTAAGAAATTAATCACAAGCATTAGTAAAAGGTTACAACTGCATTTAAAAAAAATGTTAATACAATTAAACAAAATTGTAGTAACCTGTTGAGTACCCTTATCCCTTTTCATGTCCTTATCTTACTAATCAAGGCCACTGACATCTTCATGGCCAGGGTCTACAACATTTTCTGTAGTAAGAGCCACTTCCGATCAATGAAAATCATTGTGAACTACTGAAGGCTAAACAACTTACGCATTGTTACCAGACAAGCCCAGCTTCATTAACTTTAAGGCTAATGTCCATAGAGCCAGATACTATGGTTTGAATAACATACTATGACTAAGGGTACTATGAAAGGGCTCCCATGTGTGTCAGTGAGAACTGGTCTTTGGGGGATGTATGAACATAAGTGCGTATGAATGGGAGATATTTGTATGGGTGACGGAGAGCCTGTGTCATATTGACTTGCAGCACCGGATATACCCTTTGCAATATGTGGCACTGTTACATGAAGAACATAAACATACACTTTTATTTTTTGAAATGGGAGACATTTAAAGGGCAGAAAAATGGTCTGCCAAAAAGTTCATAAAATGGAACATTTTTCTGCACTTTAAATTTCTATCTTTTTAAAAAAATGGCTGCATTTTTCCTCTATACTTATGGCACAGTGTCTACTGGCCAATGGGAGTAACGGGCCTGCTGTTTGTAAATGTGACATTTTGAAATGGGAGAAAATTTAAATGAAGAATAAACTTACTCATTAAGGTAACTTTCCGTTGTTATTTTCTCCCATTTAAAAACATTCAGAAACATGATCTAGTTCACAGCTCCAATACTGAGTTGACCAGGACTTTTATTTCAGAGTTACATACCTCAGTGCTTCACTTGTTCACCTTAATCCCCCAACTTAAAACACGCCACAGGGCGTGTTTGCACACATGTCACTTCAGAGCTGTGTTGCAGAGAGGTGTAAAAAGGGGCGTGGACTGCACCACCTCTCTGCAACGCAGCCCTGTGGCGCGCACTGGAGGTACCCGGTGGGCTAGTTGGCCCCCAGGGACCCCCAGTATTCAAGGGAAATTAATGCCCCAATTTAAAACGCGCCACAGGGCGCGTTTGCAGAATGGTGAAGGAAGGGGGCGGGGCCTGAGTCACGATTGCGTCTTTTTTTGTTGTTGATTTTTTAGAAAGGGGGCTGTGTGGCCCCCTTCTTTTTTCCTTTTTTGGGCCCTGGGGACCCCATCCCCCAGGGCCTGACCCCTTTTTCTTATAAAAAAAAAAAAAAATGAACGGGAAGGGGGCCGCGTGGCCCCCCTCCCGTGGCCAATTCCAGACCCGGGGACCACCCCATCCCCCGGGGCATGGCTACATTTTAAAAAAAAATTAAGGAGGGGGCTGCGTGGCCCCCCTCCTGAGGCCTCTATTGGCCCCGGGGACCCCATCCCCAGGGGCCGGCCTTTTTTTTTCTTCTTTTTTTTTAATTTGGGGAGGGGGCCGCGCGGCCCCCCTCCAGGGCCACTACTAGCCCCGGGGACCCCACCCCCCAGGGCAGGCCCTATCCGTTGGGGACCGTGGGGGGAGCCCCAATGCCCCCACGGTCCCGCCGGCTCCCCGTGTCCTGCAGGAGCCGGCATTGCTTTTCCACATGGGGAGCTGCTAACATGCAGCTCCCCTTGTGGAAAAGCAATCTGCTTTAGATTTTGGAAGAGAGAGCAGGTTTCCTGCTCTCTCTTCCAAAATCCAAAGCAAGTTTTCTATGGCAGGACGGAAGCCTGCCATAGCAAACAGCAGTGTCCCGGGGGTGGGCACCCTGGGACACTGCAGGGACTGGCGGTCCCCAGGGCCATCACAGGCTCCAGGAGGGGGGCCGCGTGGCCCCACTCCCTTCATTTGCACAGCCCCAGGGAGGTGGTGGTCCTCGGGGGTCCTTTACGCACCCCCAAATTTACATTCTAAGTGCCCCGGGGAGGTGGCGGTCCCCAGGGCATGTGGGGGGGCTCGAGCCCCCCACACAGGTATATATATATTTTTTTTAAAGAAGCCCCAGGGGGTGGCGGTCCCCGGGGCTGCGGGGGGCAGTGTGCCCCCCCACAATTATAATTGATGAAAGCCCCGGGGGTAGCGGTCCCCGGGGCTTGGGGGGGCCTTAGAGGCCCCCCAAACTCTAAAAAAACAAGCTTCGGGGGTGGCGGTCCCCGGGGCTGCGGGGGGGCCGTGTGCCCCCGCAAATATTGTTGCAAAGCCCCGGAGGTGGCAGTCCCCGGGGCAGTGTGGGGGTGATTGGGGCCCCCCCACACATTTTTTTACTGCCCCCGGGACCTGGCCCACCCGGGGGCTTCAATTAAACGAAGCGCGGGAGTCCGCGCTTCGTTTTTTTTGTATTTTCACGGCCGGATTAGCGCTCCCAGCACGAATTCGGCCGATTTAAAAAAAAAAAAATGCTTTTTTGGGCCCTGGGGGTCCTTGTTGGACCCCCTGAGCAGGCCTAGGGGGTCAGGGTGTTTCTACCCTGCTCCCTTTTCTTGTTTTGCGCCTTAGTTTTTCTGTTTTCTTGTGCCTCGGTTACCGAGAGGCACAAGATGGCTGCCAACACTTCCTGGTTTGGAGTGTTGACAGCCAATTAGCATGAAGCTCGTGATCGGGAGGGTGCGCGGATCCACCGCGGCCATAGATATCGAAACTTTTATTTTTTTAATTTCTCAGGAACTACTGAACGGATTTACACCATTTTAAAAAAAGGGCGCTTTCTGAACCAAGCACTACATTTTTGCCAAATTTGGTGTAATTCCGTTCAGCAGTTTTGGCTGTAACCGTGTCTAAAGTTTCCTATGGGAATTAACATGGAGAAAACACGTTTTGGGATTCCCCTTTTTTCTCAGCCCCCGCTTGCCGAATCACCCCGAAACTTTCAAGACAGGAGCTGACCGGAGCGCCCCACTAGTTTTGAAAATTTCGCGATGATTCGTCATCTGGCGCCAAAGTTATTGGGAAAACAAAAAACGCTTTTCCTATGGAAACTAGGTCCTAACTATAAATATCTACTGGCGACCGCAAGTAGATAATATATATATATATATATATATATATATATATATATATATATATATATATATATATCAAACCAACAAAGTTGCCTGCTGTAGAAAAGGCCCAACATCAGGTAAGTATCTGCCACAATTTTATTGAAGGAAGAGATGCGGGGAAACAGCCACGTCCAATAATTACCAACCATCCTGCCCAACGCGTTTCGTGATCTCTCACTTCTTCTGGGGCTCGCGGCTAAAACATGAATGAGCGACAATGGTCTCAGCACCACCATATGTCTCAAAACTCCCTCCTCAAGGGGCGTGGCCACCCCAGTGGCTTGTGGTATTCGTAGTGCCTCGATATCCTCAAGTGAGCTGCCATCAGTCAAGTTTGTATTGTTGTGTTTAAAATCCAAGTGGATTGCGGTACGGAGCTGCAACATACCGCACCAGCTGCTTATTCCTCCAATAATGGCTCCCGATGTCCAGAATGGCTACGCCGGTTGGCGTCTCCACAGGACTGCTAAGAAAGCAGCAGGGCACTTTTCTGCGGCTCAGGCAAGCCGCTTCCAATCAAACCAACAAAGTTGCCTGCTGTAGAAAAGGCCCAACATCAGGTAAGTATCTGCCACAATTTTATTGAAGGAAGTGATGCGGGGAAACAGCCACGTCCACTAATTACCAACCATCCTGCCCAACGCGTTTTGTGATCTCTCACTTCTTCTGGGGCTCGCGGCTAAAACATGAATGAGCAACAATGTTCTCGGCACCACCATATGTCTCAAAACTCCCGCCTCAAGGGGAGTGGACACCCAATGGCTTGTGGTATTCGTAGTGCCTCGATATCCTCAAGTGAGCTGCCATTCAGTCAAGTTCGTATTGTTGTGTTTAAAATCCAAGTGGATTGCGGTACGGAGCTGCAACATACCGCACCAGCTGCTTATTCCTCCAATAATGGCTCCCAATGTCCAGAATGGCTACGCCGGTTGGCGTCTCCACAGGACTGCTAAGAAAGCAGCCGGGCACTTTTCTGCGGCTCAGGCAAGCCGCTTCCAATCAAACCAACAAAGTTGCCTGCTGTAGAAGAGGCCCAACATCAGGTAAGTGTCTGCCACAATTTTATTGAAGGAAGCGATGCAGGGAAACAGCCACGTCCACTAATTACCAACCATCCTGTCCAACGCGTTTCGTGATCTCTCACTTCTTCTGGGGCTCGTGGCTAAAACATGAATGAGCGACAATGTTCTCGGCACCACCATATGTCTCAAAACTCCCGCCTCAAGGGGCGTGGCCACCCCAGTGGCTTGTGGTATTCGTAGTTCCTCGATATCCTCAAGTGAGCTGCCATTCAGTCAAGTTTGAATTGTTGTGTTTAAAATCCGAGTGGATTGCGGTAAGGAGCTGCAACATACCGCACCAGCTGCTTATTCCTCCAATAATGGCTCCCGATGTCCAGAATGGCTACGCCGGTTGGCGTCTCCACAGGACTGCTAAGAAAGCAGCCGGGCACTTTTCTGTGGCTCAGGGAAGCCGCTTCCAATCAAACCAACAAAGTTGCCTGCTGTAGAAAAGGCCCACATCAAGTAAGTATCTGCCACAATTTTATTGAAGGAAGCGATGCGGGGAAAAAGCCACGTCCACTAATTACCAACCATCCTGCCCAATGCGTTTCGTGATCTCTCACTTCTTCTGGGGCTCGCGGTTAAAACATGAATGAGCGACAATGTTCTCGGCACCACCATATGTCTCAAAACTCCCGCCTCAAGGGGCGTGGCCACCCCAGTGGCTTGTGGTATTCGTAGTGCCTCGATATCCTCAAGTGAGCTGCCATTCAGTCAAGTTCGAATTGTTGTGTTTAAAATCTGAGTGGATTGCGGTACAGAGCTGCAACATACCGCACCAGCTGCTTATTCCTCCAATAATGGCTCCCGATGTCCAGAATGGCTACGCCGGTTGGCGTCTCCACAGGACTGCTAAGAAAGCAGCCGGGCACTTTTCTGCGGCTCAGGCAAGCCGCTTCCAATCAAACCAACAAAGTTGCCTGCTGTCGAAAAGGCCCAACATCAGGTAAGTATCTGCCACAATTTTATTGAAGGAAGCGATGCGGGGAAACAGCCACGTCCACTAATTACCAACAATCCTGCCCAACGCGTTTTGTGATCTCTCACTTCTTCTGGGGCTCGTGACTAAAACATGAATGAGCGACAATGTTCTCAGCACCACCATGTGTCTCAAAACTCCCGCCTCAAGGGGCGTGGCCACCCCAGTGGCTTGTGGTATTCGTAGTGCCTCGATATCCTCAAGTGAGCTGCCATTCAGTCAAGTTCGTATTGTTGTGTTTAAAATCCAAGTGGATTGCGGTACGGAGCTGCAACATACCGCACCAGCTGCTTATTCCTCCAATAATGGCTCCCGATGTCCAGAATGGCTACGCCGGTTGGCGTCTCCACAGGACTGCTAAGAAAGCAGCCGGGCACTTTTCTGTGGCTCAGGCAAGCCGCTTCCAATCAAACCAACAAAGTTGCCTGCTGTAGAAAAGGCCCAACATCAGGTAAGTATCTGCCACAATTTTATTGAAGGAAGCGATGCGGGGAAACAGCCACGTCCACTAATTACCAACCATCCTGCCCAACGCATTTTGTGATCTCTCACTTCTTCTGGGGCTCGCGGCTAAAACATGAATGAGCGACAATGTTCTCCGCACCACCATATGTCTCAAAACTCCCGCCTCAAGGGGCATGGCCACCCCGGTGGCTTGTGGTATTCGTAGTGCCTCGATATCCTCAAGTGAGCTGCCATTCAGTCAAGTTCGTATTGTTGTGTTTAAAATCCAAGTGGGTTGCGGTACGGAGCTGCAATATACCGCCCCAGCTGCTTATTCCTCCAATAATGGCTCCCGATGTCCAGAATGGCTACGGCGGTTGGTGTCTCCACAGGACTGCTAAGAAAGCAGCCGGGCACTTTTCTGCGGCTCAGGCAAGCCGCTTCCAATCAAACCAACAAAGTTGCCTGCTGTAGAAAAGGCCCAATTACCAATCATCCTGCCCAACGCGTTTCGTGATCTCTCACTTGAATGGCAGCTCACTTGAGGATATCGAGGCACTACCAATACCACAAGCCTCTGGGGTGGCCACGCCCTTTGAGGCGGGAGTTTTGAGACATATGGTGGTGCCGAGAACATTGTCGCTCATTCATGTTTTAGCCGCGAGCCCCAGAAGAAGTGAGAGATCACGAAACGCGTTGGGCAGGATGGTTGGTAATTAGTGGACATGGCTGTTTCCCCGCATCGCTTCCTTCAATAAAATTGTGGCAGATACTTACCTGATGTTGGGCCTTTTCTACAGCAGGCAACTTTGTTGGTTTGATTGGATGCGGCTTGCCTGAGCAGCAGAAAAGTGCCAATACTGCTTTCTTAGCAGTCCTGTGGAGACGCCAAACGGCGTAGCCATTTTGGACATCGGGAGCCATTATTGGAGGAATAAGCAGCTGGTGCGGTATGTTGCAGCTCCGTACCGCAATCCACTTGGATTTTAAACACAACAATACGAACTTGACTGAATGTCAGCTCACTTGAGGATATCGAGGCAGTACGAATACCACCAATAAAATTGTGGCAGATACTTACCTGATGTTGGGCCTTTTCTACAGCAGTCAACTTTGTTGGTTTGATATATATGTATATATATATATATATATATATATTATCTACTGGTGGTCGCCAGTAGGTAGTTATAGTTAGGAGCTAGTTTCCATAGGAAAAGCGTTTTTTGATTTGCCAATAACTTTGGCGTCGTTTGGCCAATCTTCGCGAAAGGTTCAAAACTAATGGGACGCTTCGGTTTTCTCCTGGCCTGAAAGTTTCGGGGTGATTCGTCAAGCGGGGGCCGAGAAAAAGGGGGGTCCCAAAACGCATTTTCTCCATGTTAATTTCCTTAGGAACTTTAGACAAAGCTACAGCCCGAATTGCTGAACGGAATTGCACCAAATTTGACAAAAAGGTAGGTCTTGGTCCTGAAAGCAACCTTTTTTTTAAATGGTGTAAATCCATTCAGTAGTTCCTGAGAAATTAAAAAAAGAAAAATATCGATATCTGAGCACCGAGGAGGGTTTGCGAACCCTCCTCGAGCACAAGCTGACTTCTGATTGGCTGCCAACACTCCAAACCAGGAAGTGTTGGCAGCCATCTTGTGACTCGGTAACCGAGTCACAAGAAATCAGAAGAAAAACAAGAAAAGGGGGCAGGGTAGAAACACACTGACCCCCTAGGCCTGCTCAGGGGGTCCCACAAGGACCCCCAGGGCCAAAAAAGCATTTAAAAAACAACAACAAAAAACCGGCTGAATTCGCGCTGGGTGCGTGAATCAGGCCAAAAAAAATGAAAAAAAACGAAGCGCGGACTCCAGCGCTTCGTTCCTTAAAGCCCCAGGGTGGGCCAGGTCCCGGGGCAATGCCAAATTAATTTGTGGGGGCCCGTGGGAGCCCCCGCAGCCCCGGGGACTGCCACCTCCCCGGGGCTTTATTTAATTATATGCGGGGGCACGTGGCCCCCCCGCAGCCCCGGGGGCCACCACCTCCCCAGGGCTTTGCTCTATAAATGTGTGGGGGGGGCTCCTGCCCCCCACACTGCCCCGGGGACCACCACCTCCCCGGGGCACTGTTTAATTATTTGCGGGGGGCCTCACGGGCCCCCCAAGCCCCGGGGACCGCCACCTCCCCGGGGCTTAGTTAAAAAAATGAAAGTGTCGGGAGGGGCTCCAGCCCCCCCCACACTGCCCGGGGGACCACCACCTTGCCGGGGCACTGTTTATTCAAATGCGGGGGTCAGTCGCGGACCCCCGGCCCCGGGGACCACCACCTCTCCGGGGCTTTGAAAATGATGGGAGGGGGGCCGTGCGGCCCCCCTCCTGGAGCCCTTGATGGCCCTGGGGACCGCCACACCCCAGGGCCGGCTCCTGCAATGTCCCGGGGTGCCCACCCACAGGACATTGCTGTTTGCTATGGCAGTGCGGGAGCAAACTCTGCTTTGCTTCGTTGAATCGAGAGCAGGAAAACCTGCTCTCGCTTCAACGAAGCAAAGCAGGATTGCTTTTGAGCAAGGGGAGCTGCATGTCAGCAGCTCCCCTTGCTCAAAATCAATGCCGGCTCCCGCAGGAGGCGGGGAGCCGGCGGGACCGTGGGGGCATTGGGGCTCCCCCACGGTCCCCAACACAAATGGTCGGTGTTAGAAATGGGATTTCTGGTTGGCTAAGGCTTGCGCCAAAGCCAGGCAGAATCCACCACTCTAGTCAGGGCGAGGGAGTTACATGCCAAAGATAACCCCTGCTCACCCCCTTGGTAGCTTGGCACGAGCAGTCAGGCCTATCCCGGAGGCAATGTGTAAAGCGCTTGCACAACACCCACTCAGCAACAACACACTAGGCACACCACAAAAGGAGACTCCACACAAGGTTATATAAAAATAGCCTTTGTATTATAAAAACACATTAGAATATAATCACACAAGGTACACTGTGCCAACTGGCACTAGGCAGTATTTACAGGGGATTATATACAGGACCGGGCCAATCGGGCCACGGTCAGAACCATCAGAAAAGGTAAGTACATATAAAACACAACCAGTCACTACTGGCACAATAATGACCTTAGCATTATCACATTAGGCATAAAACCTATTAGGCCCACCTCATCAGCATAAATCACATTACGCAATAGGCCTTACAGTAGGCATCACAAGCATAAACACCTTAGGAAATAATTGGCATAAAAACAGTGTGCCCCAATCGGGGGCACAATGCACTGAACCAGGCCCCAGGCCAACTGGCCTCTCACAGGGGCTCAAATGCCCAATGTCCATAATGTCTGGGCTGGCTGCGCATGCAGCAGAGTAAAAGTGCGCAAAAGATCAGGCCTAAACGTGGCAGCTGCCCACTACTTGTTGGGCAGCTGTGTAATAAAAATAAAGGCTGGGCACTCACTGTGCCCTCTAATTCAATGTGCCAACGTTGCAGCTGCCCACTGTCAGGCGGGGCAGCTGTGGCTCTATCACAATGAGGCCCGGCACCACTGGCTCTAATTACCACAATTGTGGCCCCCGTCATTGGAGCGGCCAGCTCCCTTTGCGGGACCGCTCAGGTACTGTGCCTTCCCCGGCACTAACAAACTGAGGGCGCCAAGAAATGCCCCCAAGCCCCACGGGGACTACATAAACCAAATGCAGCCTCCCGCAAGAGATCCGCCCCCACTCACCAAGACTCTTCTCTTCGGTGCGGACTGCGCGGGGCTGGCATGCGGCGGGGGCAGGCACCGACAATGTGCCTCGGGCCCCCTCCGCCTCACTCCCAGACAGCTGCAGCTTCTCCGTGGAGCCTCCGAGGCTCCAGGTGATCAGGCAGTACGCGGGGCTCCTACCTCCAACACAGGAGCCCCGCCAGCAATTGCCACAACTCTCGGCTTCTCACGGGGCTCTCCCTCACTCTCGGGGGCCCTGGGTGAAGACGCTGACTCCGTCCCCATGATCTCCCTGGAGCCGGGACTTCCTGCCTCCGCTCTGCGTCACAATGACGTGGGGGTGGGAGTCCCGGTTGCCAGGCAACACTCCGGCTTCCCTCTGGGCCGCGGCGGTGATTTTCCTGGATGCGGCGCTTCCCTACTTCCTTCACCGAAGCGCGGGGTGGCACCCGCTCGTAAATAGGAAAACGGCAAAGATGCGGGGTGGGCACCCGCGGGATACACAAAAATTGCAGTGTGGTCACCCGCTCGAAAAATGAGCATACAGCGGGGTGGGCACCCGCTGTTTGAATTCCCAGGCAGCAGCCCAGCGCTGCAAATGAAACAACAGAAGCGCTCTTCAAAATAAAAGTAAAGCGCTCTCAGGCGCTTCTCCAAGAGGATAAAATAAAGCGCTCTTTCAAGCAATAAAGAGCCAATCGCTCTTCCAAATAAAAGGCAAAGTTCAGGGGGCACAAGGCTGGGCTCAGGCAGGCCAGCACACAGGGCCCTCCAGCAGGGAGGCAGTCCCTTGTGGCGGTTCCTCCTGGAGCCCAGCAGCAGCAGCCCCCCAGCGTCAGGATCAGCACAGCAAAAGAACAGAGCATTTTCATGGGGTCACAGCCCCTTCTTTTATACATATAACCCCCTTTGTCACACAGCACAGGGCTGGGGGAAAACCAGATGCAACTGGTTTGGGGGAGCTTTGGAGCACTTTGTTGTGCTCAGCTCCTCTCCTCTTTGTCAGGTGGGGGCTAGGTGCTCAGACGCACGACAGGGGGCGGAGCCAGCATTGTGGAGGGAAGGCACAGCCCTATTCAGGTCCCAGGTGCAACTCCTCCCTCCCTTCTACATGCAGATCTCCCTATTCACCACTGGGCAGACTCATCTTGGCTCCTGGAGCCAAGCACACCACCCAGCCCCTGTCAATCACAAGCCAGACATGCACTCCACATCAGGCAGGCAGCCACACAGCACACAGAAATGCCAACTTCTAAAAGTGGCACTTCTCCACTAGTCACAATAAATCTGCGCACACCATTGCGCAGCATTTATTCTCACGAGTTCGCACATACTAAACTCGCCCCTGCACTCCTCTCACACCAGGAATTACCATGGACACACATATCCCCCATGCATTCCTATGGGAGGGCAGGACAATCTCACCACACGCACTCAGAGAGTGCACGCACTTTACACTGGGCCACAGTGCTAAAGTGCGCAGAGGCCAAAAACCACCAACACTACACAGGGAAAAGGCTAAGAGCCAGGCAAAAAGTTTAGGGGTGAACCTGCCAAACGGGCCAAGTCCAACAGTCGGCCCAAGGGGATGGGGTCCCTGGGGCCAGGAGTGGCCTGGGAGGGGGCCACGCGGCCCCCCTCCCTTTTCTTAAAAAAAAAAGAATGGCCAGGCCCCGGGGTATGGGGTCCCCGGGGCCGAATACAGCCTGGGGAGGGGGGGCCGCTCGGCCCCCCTCCTCAAAAATAAAATACAATAATTAATGTCCAAGCCCCGGGGGATGGGGTCCCTGGGGCCAATAGTGGCCCAGGGAAGGGGGACCACGTCGCCCCCCTTCCCTGTAAATATTAAAAAAAAGAAGAGGCCATGCCCCGGGGGATGGGGTCCCCGGGGCCAAAATTGGCCTCGGGAGGGGGGCCGCGTGGCCCCCTTCCTATTTTTTTCTTTAAAAAAAAAAGGGGATCAGGCCCTGGGGGATGGGGTCCCCAGGGCCCCAAAAATAGTAAAAGAACGGGGGCCACACAGCCCCCCTTCTAAAAAAAAAAAAAGAAAAGCCCCGCCCCTCCCTGCACCACTCTGCAAACGCGCCCCTGGTGTGTTGTAAGATGGAAAATTAAGTCCCCATGAATACTGAGGGTCCCTGGGGGACAACTAGCCCACCAGGTACCTCCAGTAGGCGCCACATAGCTGGTTTGCAGAGAGGTGGTCCGAGGCCACACCCCTTTTTACACCACTCTGCAAACGCTCCTCTTTGCGCACTGCTGGTGGGGCGATGAGGTCCTCTTGTGTCCTGAGGACCTCAACTTAGAACGTGCCAGGAGGCACATTTGCAGAGTGGTGGGGAAAGGGGGAGTGGCCTTTGTCCATCTCTCAGCAATCCCACTGTGTGGGGCTTACTGGAGGTAAGACGCAGGCTAGTTGGCCCCTAAAGGACCCCCAGCAGCGAAGGGGACTTCAATCCTCATCCAAGAGCATGCCAGGGAGCACGTTTGCAGAGTTGTGCGCAAAGGGGGCGTGGCCTGCTAAGAGAACTTAGCAATCCTGCTGTGTGGGACTTACTGGAGGTAATAGGAGGGGTAGTTGCCCCCCAAGGTTGTCGTTGGGGGCCAACTACCCCTCTTGTTACCTGCAGTAAGTCCCACACAGTGGGATTGCTGAGACGTCTAAGGAGGACATGCCCCCTTTCTCCACCTGTCTGCAAACGCGCCTCCTGGCAGACTACGGGATGGGGGATGAAGTCCAATTTACTCCTGAGGGACTTTGGAGGACAAAAAGCCCTCTTGGTACCTCCTCTAAGTCCTATGCAGCGGAATTCCTGAGCACTGGCCGGAGGCCCAGCACCCTTTCTCCACCACTCTGCAAACTTGACTACTCCTTAAAGAAGCATCTTTCTGCACCTCTGACTTTGAGGTAGTTTAAATCCCCCTGCCCTATTATGTACTAGGGCCTTACAGAGGAGGTCATGCCAATTACAGGGGTACCCCAACGCATAGTGTTCCCTAGTGTATGTAGGTGTTTTCACTGTATTCTAAGTGTCGTTTAGCATAGCACTGGCTCTAGGCCTGGTTAGCCAGAGTCAGTTACCACCAGTTCCCATCAGCAAAAAGTTGGGGGCACAGGATGACTTTGCAACAAGGCCTCTTTCTCCTCCTCTGTTGGTTCTTTGTGCACATCTCTTGCTTCTTTCTGCACCTTTCTTCGTCTTTCTGGACTTCTGTTGCCTCGTTCTGCATTTCTCTTGCTTCTTTCTGTGCCTTTCTTCCACTTTCTGCACATCTCCTACCTCTGTAGGCAGAGTTAGAAATTAGCATTTAAAAAACCTTTGAAATTCACTGAAAAAAGCAAAGGTTTCAGGGACGTTATAGTTAGAAATTAGCATTTAAAAAACCTTAGAAATTCATTGAAAAAACCACAGGTTTCAAGGACGTTATAGTTAGTTGGACATTTCACTCGTACAAAACCAGAGAAATTCGGCCGTTATAGTTAGTTGAGCTAACTATAACTCGCGCCCCCACAATGCACTGCTGATGACGTCACATATTACATCATTCATGACATGGTCAGTGACATCACTGATGACATCACTGATGACATTTCAAATGACATCACTGATGACATCATCCACATGATAATCTGATGTACCTCCTCACACCCTAATATAACCTTTGAAACACCCACTCTAAAATACAGACTACCATTTTCGAAACCATAGACACACTAATACCAGTTACTACATACCCACTCACTGATTCCTAGGTCTACACACACGTCCACTCATTCACCCAAACAGTCACTCATACATGCAGTCACTTATCAATACAGCACTATCATTTGCACTCATACACCTATACAGACACTCACACATCGCCACTCATCCATAGAGTTACTCACGCACCTAGTCAGTCATGCAAATAATCAATCACACTCCCATTTACTCACCTATACAGTTATACACACACCACCTCACTTATTCATACAGATACTAACACATACTTACTCTCTTATACAATCACTGATACAAGCACACACTTATCCATACAGCCACTCTCACAATCACTCACTCTCACATATAGTGATTTATATACCCCAATACTCACATATACTACCTTTCACATATGTAGTTACTCACACATGTACCACTGAGACAACCATTCACTCACTAACACACCCATACACACACTCACCCACCCCTACAGCCCTTCACAGATGCACTCTTGAACCCATATACCCAGTGAATTACCCACTCAAAAATCTATGCACAGAGTCACACACCCCCCACCCACCCACACAGACACTCAGGCACCCATAAAGATACTCAGACAACCAATTAATAACCCATATAGACACTCATGTAGCTACTCACCAACCCATGCAGCCGGTTACACACCAACTAACAGACTGATACAGATATTCACACAGTTTAGTACCTAACCCATGCATTCAGTAAGACATGTTTAATCACTCACTTATACAGTCAGTCATTAAATCATCCATTCAGACAGTCATACACCCACTCATTCTTCAATACACCTTAGCCTATATATATATAAAACATATTTAAACTTTACAGAAACACAGTCACTGGATGATGTCACCTGTGGTTTTTTTCAGTGAATTTCTAAGGTTTTTAAATGCTAATTTCCAACTATAACGTCCCTGAAACCTATGGTTCTTTCAGTGAATATATATATATATATACATATATATATACATACATATATATATATATATATTCCAAATGAGATATTTTTTTTCAAAAATAATCGTCCAGCACTCCCAGGCAGGTTCAATTACTCAGTTCTTTATTTGAACGACAAAACAACATCTACGCGTTTCAGCAGTCTCAGCTGCCTTGCTCACGATGTCTGAGCGCCAACATTTTTTTCTTAAAATACTCACTTTCAAAGACAAAGAACATTGAAGAGGGACTACGAGAATTAAAGAAAACATTAGCCAGCACGCTTACTCCTATTACAGCGGCGGCCATATTAGAACATGCAAGGTATATACAAAAACACATTACAAGGAAAGTTCCTTTTGTTAAAATTGTTTCTGCTATTAGTAGCATAGAATTTCCATAGAGGATGTTTAAATCATACTTGTGCTTTACCTTTCTGAAATGTTATATCTCACAGAGACTCCGAGTCCCTTGTACTTATAATTCAGATATCCGGTCAAATTTCACGTATCAGTTTTTCATGAAAGTAATCAAATAAACATCCCATATTACTATTTTTGCAACCTCTAATTCCTCAAATTATACGTTCTACATATATTCCTACAGTTTCAAAGCCAACGGGAGTAAAAAGATTATTTTTCAATTAAATATATCGTAAAGTTCTTCAATTATTAAAGTGCAAATACCAAGTGCAAATCAATCGCTAAAAGTGCAAGTGCTTCACCGTATATTATTACATATATTTCATATACTAATTAAAACACAATATACAAAAAACTATATAATTAAAATGTCATTATATATACCAAATTTCTAAAGTGCAAGTGCTTCACAGTATATTATTCTTCCACATTAAAAAAAGGGGAAACTTATTTCATATACTCAATAGAGAAAAAACACTTTTTTAAAACACTATTAATATCCTAAAAATATCTAAAATCGATATACATGAACTACCCCTTAATTACTTCTTAATCTGTATGAAATAACAGGAGAAGCTGTACATATAAAAAGTTACATCTTAAAAACAATTTCTCTTATGTACAGCAATCATCTAATCCTTTTACATCCCTCTTCCTCAAATTCTTACCATACCAATAAAAACAGAAAAAGTAAAAAAAGTCTCATTTTGTGCAGTTTGTACCCTTACATTCCCTTCCCTCAACAACCTCAGTGTAGACATGAATAAAGGTCCTCATCTACGTTCAATCCATGAGGTTCCTTGCTATTAAACTCCAAAATATAATAGGTTTCCAATTTCCTGAGTTCCTTTTCCCTATCTCCTCCTGTCTTTTTACGGGGAATTTCTGCTATACAGCTATACTGTAGGCTGGAGGGATTACTTTGATGATACTTCTCAAAGTGTCTTGCAACCGGGTAAGTTCTATCCTTGTTTAAAATTGCTCTCCTGTGTTGTAAAATCCTTTTATACACTGGTAAAGTTGTACTACCTATATATACCTTCGGACAGTCACATTGCAATAAATAGACAACAAAATCAGATCTACAGGTTAAAAAACTTTTGATGAAAATAGTTTTATTAAAAAATGTTTTAAAATTCGTGCCATTCATTCCATGTTGGCACGCTTTACATTTAGAACATTTTTTAAAACCTGGTTTTGTTGGAGCCAATTCAAGGCTCCACTCTTCCGTTCCTGAAATTCACTTCTCACAATTAAATCTTTCAATGACTTTGATTTCCTATAAGTGATATTAGGCTGTTTATTCACTTGTGGGCCTATCAAAGGGTCACCCTGTACCAGATACCAATGTTTTTTTAAATGGCTCTGATTTCTTTATGTTTGGTGTTAAAAGTCATAATAAATCTTGGATTCTCCACATTTTTCTGATCTTTCTGCTTAGTTTTCTCCTTCTTTTTCTGAGTTCGTGATGGTTCAAAGAGTACCTTCTGTCTCTCAAGATTCCTGGCTTTCTTAGCTGCACCTTCTATTATGTGTGGTGAGTACCCTCTCTCAGTGAATCTACTCATCATTTCCTGTTCGATTCTCAGATACTCTTCCTGGCTGCTACATGCCCGCCTAGCCCTATAAAATTCCCCAAAGGGAATACTTCGTATCAATGGTGCTGGGTGGGCACTCCCCGCGTGGAGAATAGTATTTCCCGCAGTGGGTTTTCGAAATATAGTGGTCTCAAGTTTTTCCCCTACTGGTTGAATTCTGATATCAAGAAAATCTATGCTGGTTTTACTGAACTGTCCCACAAATTTCAAATTCAACGAGTTCTGGTTCAGATCCACAATGAATTGTTCTATGTCCGTTTCCGTGCCCTGCCACAGCACAAAAACGTCATCTATGAATCTTACCCAAAGTAAAATGTTACCTGACCAATGTTCTAAGGGCGGCCCCCCGAGCACCTGCTCCTCCCACCAGCCTAAATGCAAATTAGCATAGCTGGGGGCGAAGCAGGTGCCCATCGCCGACCCTTGTTCTTGCCGATAGAGATCATCCCCAAATAAAAATATATTATTCGTCAGACACCACTCCATTAACTCTAAAATCATTCGATTATGTTTCATGAATCTTATTGGTTTTCTATTCAAAAAGTACTCTGCCGCTTTTAAACCATCTACATGACGTATACTCGTATACAACGTGGAGATATCCAATGTCATTAAAATCATGGTGGTAGCATCCCAATGAATATCAAAAATACACTTAAGGAAATCAGTAGAATCCTTGATATGTGAAGTCAATGTTCTAACAATAGGATTTAAAAAATAATCAATATATCTAGATGCATTTTCGAACAAGCTGCCACATGAAGAAATTATAGGTCTACCCGGAGGTGTGGTGGTACTTTTATGCACCTTCGGGAGCATATAAAACACTGGTATTACTGGTTTCTCTTTTTTGATAAATTTGAACTCATCCCAGCTTAACAGTTCATCTTGTTTCCATATTTCGAGTCTGTCAAAAAACAAATCCTTCACTCCTTCATATTCTTTCATGCTAATCTTCTGATAGCATTCATGATTGTTCAATTGGCTCAATGCTTCTTTTTGTATAATTCACGGCCCCATAAAACGACATTACCCCCTTATCCGAGGGTTTTATCAAGATTCCATCTTCTTTCTGTAATTTTGCCACAGTTTTATGTATTTTAGCTTTTTCGGATTTATTTGTTTTTCTTTTGATTTAGCTCATAATATAACAATTTCAAATCTTTCGTTACATTCTCACTAAAAATATCCACATTATCTCTTGGCAACTGTGGTACAAATCTTGACGGTGGCCTGAATGGAGTATAATCCCCACTTTTTAAGCTTAATGCCATCCATTCAGCTTGTTCATTATTTCCTGATATTTCATTCATATTTTCAGAATTATCCATATCCATATTAGTATCATCGGCTAATGTCAAGAGGTCTGTCAGGATAGGTATATCATTAACACTTAAGGTATTTAGTTCATGTTGAGGATCTATTATTGTTTCTTGTCTTTGGGAGCTTTGGGAATGCCGATTATAATGCAACTTTATTAATTTAAGTTTCCGGATGAAACGATACAAATCCATTCTGCAACTTGGATAATTAAAATCATTATTGTCACAAAATGAAAGTCCCAATTCTAGTACCGATTGTTCTTCCGCTGTTAGAATCACAGTACTTAAATTAATAATCGTGTTACTTGTCATCACTTCTTCATTGCATTCTTCACATTGGAGCGCAGAGAACGCTTTGTATGCCATTCTTGTGCTCCTCCTGTATCCCTCACCCCCTCTTCTTTGTTTCCTCTTCCTTGACTCTTTCCTCTTCCATGACCTCTCCCTGAACGATGGTCTGTCTGTTGCTCCAGCAACATAAAACGGAATTCGTCAGTCACAGCAAGTCTTACATCCCTCATACCTCTTCCACCTGATTCCTCTTGTTCTTGTTCTGACCCAGTATCAGAACTATATATATATATATATATATATATATATGTATATATATATATTCACTGAAAAAACCATAGGTTTCAGGGGCGTTATAGTTAGTTGGACATTTCACTCGTACAAAACCATAGAAATTCCCCTGTTATAGTTAGTTCAGCTAACTATAACTCACGCGCCCGCAATGCACTGCTGATGACGTTACATATTACATCACTCATGACATGGTCAGTGACATCACTAATAACATCACTGATGACATCTCAAATAACATCACTGATGACATCATCCTTGTGATAGAGTGGCAGACCTCCTCTCACCCTAATATAACCTTTGATACACACACTCAAAAATACAAACTAACATTTTCAAAACAATGGACATACCAATACCAGTTACAACACACCTATTCAGTAATTCCAAGATCTACACACACATCCACTCATTCACCAACAGTCCCTATACAGTCACTCATACATGTACTCACTCATCATATGTATTCATACACCTATACATCCTGTTACACACCGCCACTCATCCATAGAGTTACTCACACACATAGTCACACATGCAAACAAAGTATCAAACATCCATTTACTTGCATATACAGTTATACACACACTACCACACTTACTTCTACAGAAACTTACACATACTTACTCTCTTAAACAATCACTTATAGAAACACCTACTTATTTGTACAGGAACTCTTCCAATCTCTCACTCTCACATATACTCACTTATATACACCAATACTCACATATACTAGTTTAAAACATATGTAGTTACTCATAAAGACACTATTGAGACAGTCATTCACTCACTAACACACCCATACACATACTCATCCACCTATACAGTCCTGCACACATGCTGTCTTCAACACATACAAACAGTGAGTCACTCATTCATGCATCTATGCACTAAGTAATACCCCCCACCGAACCATACAGACACTCAGACACTCATACTGATACTCAAAAACCAACTAATAACCCATATAGACACTCATGTAGCTACTCACCAACCCATGCAGCCACTTATACACAAAGTGAGAGACTGATACAGATATTTTCATATTTAAACATTACTCACTAACCCATGTATTTACTAAGATACACTTAGTCAGTTTTACAATCAATTTTACAAAAAAAATCATCCATTTAGACACTTATATACCCATTTATTCTTCCATCGACCTTCAGATATACATACATAAAACATATTTAATTTTCAGAAAAACACACATTCACTGGATGATGTCATGAGTGATGTCATCAGTGATGTCATTTGAGATGTCATCAGTGATGTCATGAGTGATGTCACTGACCATGTCATGAGTGATGTAATATGTGACGTCATCAGCAGTGCATTGCGGGCGCAAGTTATAGTTAGCTGAACTAACTATAACGGGGGAATTTCTATGGTTTTGTACGAGTGAAATGTCCAACTAACTATAACGCCCCTGAAACCTATGGTTTTTTCAGTGAATTTCTAAGGTTTTTTAAATGCTAATTTCTAACTATAACGTGCCTGAAACCTATGGTTTTTTCAGTGAATTTCTAAGGTTTTTTAAATGCTAATTTCGAACTATAACGTGCCTGAAACCTAAGGTTTTTTCAGTGAATATATATATATTTATTATACTATGTATACATGTGAAAATGTCTCGTTCCCCTGTTTGCCTCGGTGGCACAGAAAACATGGGTGGAACTGATGTCAGCACGCCGACGAGATCCTCTTATGGCTCCGATGATGTCATACGGTGTCGCGAGCGGAGCCGTGCTCGTTGACGTGGGAGAGCTAGGAAAGAATTTCCGTGGAATACTGGTGCAGGGGATATTCACCTAAGTGTTCAGGCTAGTCCTTTGGGAGCAACTGTTTATGTTACCACTCCAGAAACTGAAACCAGTGATCCAAGGGCAGAGGCACTGCAGATGGCACACGAGGTGGGGTGCCCAGTCGTGTGCACCGGCGGGGCAGCGAAGTGACAAGCACCACAACCCACAAAAAAGGTAACAAGGGCACTGAATAACACAGGATCTTCTCTTTGTATCTGGCAGGAACAACAAAGTTAAAATGCCCTAGTACCAAAATGTAGAATTAGTGCTACAACGGTCTTCAAGAGGACCTGCGATGCCGCTTCTGCCTCCCGTACCCTGGAGGCGGCACATGGGTCACGCGGTACGGTCATACTGCGGTGGGACGCACACTCATTGACCTCTCATGGCACTGCTCCACACTTCAGGGAGGACGCTTTCCATTAGCTAAGTTTTCTGATGACATGTCGCGCCGGCCCCGTCCAACAACAGAACTCCTTTAGATCCAAACAGACTCTTCCACTCTCTCACCGGAAGTGAAACCAGGCCACGCGGACACTTTCATAATACAACAGCCGGGAATGCACTTTTCGGTAAAAAAAAACACATTCCTTCCTCCGAATTAATCAAATAAACGTCTCACTGAAGAACAGGGGCCAGCTTCGATCGGTAAACAGCCGTTACAATGACTTTTTTACTTTGCGATACCATTACAACGCATGCATTACCACGCATGCGTTGTACATCACGAAAGTCATTACTACGCATTTTTTAGAACGCATGGTCATTTACCATGCATGCCTTTACAACGAATTTTGTTGTAAAGGTATGTATGGTAAATGACCATGCGTTCTAAAAACATGTAGACGATCCATGTCGTTGTAAGGAAACAGAGGCTGTTCCGTTTCCTCACAACGACGTGCACCGCCCCTCAGAGATGACGTGAAGCAGGAACCACGAGGAGAGAGGAACCATGAGGAGTGAGAGGTAAGGGGAATTGGGCATGGGGTGGGGGTTTCTTTTCTAGGGTTAGGGTAGTGCAGTGGTGTTTGGGTGGTGTAGGGGGTCGTGCTGGGGGTAGTGTTTTAGGGTTTAGGGTAGTGCAGTGGTGTTTGGGTAGTGTAGAAGGTCGTGCTGGGGGTAGTGTTTTAGGGTTTAGGGTAGTGCAGTAGTGTAGGGGGTCGTGCTGGGGGTAGTGTTTTAGGGTTTAGGGTAGTGCAGTGGTGTATGGGTAGTGTAGGGTGTCGTGCTGGGGTAGTGTTTTAGGGTTTAGGGTAGTACAGTGGTGTTTGAGTAGTGTAGGGGGTCATGCTGGTGGTAGTGTTTTAGGGTTTAGGGTAGTGTAGTGGTGTTTGTGTAGTGTAGGGGGTCATGTTGGGGGTAGTGTTTTAGGGTTTAGGGTAGTGCAGTGGTGTTTGGGTAGTGTAGGGAGTCGTGCTGGGGGTAGTGTTTTAGGGTTTAGGGTAGTGCAGTGGTGTTTGTGTAGTTTAGGGGGTTGTGCTGGGGGTAGTGTTTTAGGGTTTATGTTAGTGCAGTGGTGTTTGGGTAGTGTAGGGGTAGTGCTGGGGTAGTGTTTTAGGGTTTAGGGCAGTGCAGTGGTGTTTGTGTAGTGAAGGGGGTCATGCTGTGGGTAGTGTTTTAGGGTTTAGGGTAGTGCAGTCGTGTTTGTGTAGTACAGGGGGTCGTGTTTTAGGGTATAGGGTAGTGCAGTGGTGTTTGGGTAGTGTAGGGGGTCATGCTGGGGTTAGTGTTTTAGGGTTTAGGGTAGTGCAGTGGTGTTTGGGTAGTGTAGGGGGTCGTGCTGGGGGTAGTGTTTTAGGGTTTAGGGTAGTGCAGTGGTGTTTGTGTAGTGTGGGAGGTCATGCTGGGGGTATATTTAGGGTTTAGGGTAGTGCAGTGGTGTTTGGGTAGTGTAGGGAGTTGTGCTGGTGGTAGTGTTTTAGGGTTTAGGGTAGTGCAGTTATGTTTGGGTAGTGTAGGGTGTCGTGCTTCGGGTAGTGTTTTAGCACTAATTTTTCTTTCTACAGCACTAACCATAATTTCTATGACAAAATGAACCCCCTCATTTTGTTCCTTTTTAAATTAAATGTTTTAAGAGTTACCAGTTTATTCCAATCAAGATGGCTTCAGGTGTGCCATAATTTTGTCATTAGTAAGACTGTTAGCGCTCTAGTTGTTCTTTAGAACACTCTGGGAAGCTGCAGTAGAACACAAAGGCATCAACTGACAGGCTGCTCCTGTTGAAATATAACAGGAAGATATTTGAGATCACACTTGAAACATGTCCTAATTTTTCTTTCTACAGCACTAACCATAATTTCTATGGCAAAATGAACCCCCTCATTTTGTTCCTTTTTAAATTAAATGTTTTAAGTGTTACCAGTTTATTCCAATCAAGATGGCTTCAGGTGTGCCATAATTTTGTCATAAGTAAGACTGTTAGCGCTCTAGTTGTTCTTTAGAACACTCTGGGAAGCTGCAAAGGCATAAACTGACAGGCTGCTCCTGTTGAAATATAACAGGAAGATATTTGAGATCACACTTGAAACATGTCCTAATTTTTCTTTCTACAGCACTAACCATAATTTCTATGACAAAATGAACCCCATCATTTTGTTCCTTTTTAGATTAAATGTTTTAAGTGTTACCAGTTTAGTCCAATCAAGATGGCTTCAGGTGTGCCATACTTTTGTCATAAGTAAGGCTGTTAGCACTCTAGTTGTTCTTTAGAACACTCTGGGAAGCTGCAGTAGAACACAAAGGAATCAACTGACAGTCTCTGCCCTTGTTGGATGTACATGTTTTACTGAGAATGTCAGACTTCATTCTCACATGACTGAGAAAGATAATGTGAATTTACAGAAAATATGCTCTCATTTTAGCTTCTGGAGCACCTTCCAAAACTGTATGGGACAAGCATGTGAAAATAGTTTTCTCTCAAACATAATTCATGATATCCCAGCAGAAGGTTTTTCACAGGGTAAAATCACCTTAGAACACACCACAATTCCTGAAATTAGTATGGTACCATCAACAAATGAATTCTAATGTAACTAAAGTCTGTTATCACCCTTTATAGTTCTCCTTTTGGTAACCCTCAAAATCTTCGATTCACTACAATGCATTTCAATGGGGTACTATCATTTATATTGGTCCCAAGATGGCTGCCAGCAATTCCAGGATGAAGTGCTGACATCCAATCAGATCTCACGATGACATGTGTGGTTAGGCTCCACCCAGATATATATGTGTTTTCTTTTTCAAATTTCTCAGGAACTACTGAACGGATTTACACCATTTAACCAAAAGGCACAACTCTGAACCAAGGGCTACCTTTTTTCCAAATTTGGTGTAATTCCGTTCAGCAGTTCGGGCTGTAGCTGTGACTAAAGGTTCCTATGGAAAATTGCATGGGGAAAACACATTTTGGGACCTCCTTTTTTCTCGACCCCCCACTTTATGAATCACCCCGAGACTTTCAGGATAGTAGCGGACCGGAGCGCCCCACGAGTTTTGAAAATTTCGCGAAGATTCATCAACCGGCGCCAAAGTTATTGGAAATAGGTCCTAACTATAACTACCTACTGGTGACCGCCAGTAGGTAATGTATATATCTATGTATATATATATTTTCTAATACCAAATACAATTGATATTTGCTATTTGATCATTTGAAGTGAATTCTACAAAATTAACATCATGTCAATGTAGAAAACACATTATATTTTCAATACAAAGTAACATATAGATGTGTGTGTGTTCATTTGTATTAAACATATAATCTCTTTTCTATATTAACATGATGTTAATTTAGTAGAATTCACTTGGAATGATAACATCTACATGTATATATACATGTATATATACTAATGTTGTGGTGTTCTCTAATTATAATGTGTTTAAAAATACACACCATCATAGTTCTAGGTAATTTAAAAAGAACTGACACTTCACTTCAATCACTGCAGTTCACCTAGGAACTAAAAGGCAAATTCTAGCCTGTGTTTTAAAAACACACAATTATTCAGAATGACATATTCATTTTCAACATGTACTTGTTCCTTTGGTGTGGTATACAGCTGGCTGTCCAGGGACAGGACCTCCATAGCCAGCAACTCCAGTTCCTCTGCTGAGAATGCTGGGACCCTGTCACCTGCTTTCCTGGGCATCGTGACTCCCAGAGGTCAAAAACAGCAGCAAAAGTTGAGGAGGTGTTGTTGGCTTCAGTGTTAGGAAGCAAGTGAGCTTTTATTGAAATGCCAGGTACATGTAAATGACGAACGCGATCATCAATAGAGACGGACACATCCATTGGCTTTCGTATATTGCTATCACACTTCTTTGCCTATGGCTGTGTCCGTTGTGGAGTATCACACCCACTACCCAGTCAACTTCCGCGGCGACTGTCTGATAGCAAATGTCCTGATGGCGAGGTCAGGCACCCACCTTTTTAGATTGTGAAATAGTGTGTTTGTGTGTGTAAAGTACATCACCACCACTCAAAATGGTTGCTTATTTGTTTACATAGACAAAATGCTAATGTTGATTTGTTTTCACAAAAAAGTGTTATGTAGTGCATTAATGTGGTTAGATGCAATATTTGTGCGGTGTTCTTTGTAACGCCGTTGACTTAATTTTCTATGAAATTTTTTTTTTAAAGAAAATAATGTGTAAATAATAATTTTAAAATTTATTATTTACACATGTAAAACAAAAATTATTTACACATGTAAAAAATTTCCTTTTTAAAAAAAAAATACCAAACAAATTAATGTCCTGTATGATTATGGACAAAATTTATATTTATGGAAAACTAGATGAAATTTGTGTTTTAATTTGAAAATTTGTTAGCATACATATACATCATTTTATTATTTTATTATGAACCCAGGGAGTGTGCGGGGATGACATCCTCAAGTGTTCAGATCATATCCAGAACTGGCCACCATGGAAGAACTGAATATTATAAAAAAAAATCAAATTGAATTGGCAAATCATTTTTGATTTATGCCATCAGCAGGAGCCAGATCTTCTGCCTCACAACAAAAATACCACAGCAATAACACCAATAGTCAAAATAATGGCAGTACTACATTTTGTGACCCCAGCACCATTCCAATTCAGTGTGACAGTATCTGGTGGAATGTAACAACCAACTTTCAGTGATGTGCTGCAAGAAGCTCTTTCTTCAAAGATGAGACAACAGCTTCATACAGTTTCCATGAAACAAGGATTTTGCCAATGTGAAGGGACATTTTTATGCTTTGGATCACCTACCACATGTGGTTGGAGCAATTGATGGCACACATATTGCCTTAGTTCTGCCATACACCAGAGAACAAGTCTACCATAATTGAAAGAATTTCCATTCAATCAATTTGCAAGTTGTCTGCTTACCAGATTTGTACATCACAAATGTGCGTGAGCATTCCCAAGATCAACCCATGATTCCTTTGTACTACGGGACAGCAACATATCACTGCAAATGTCACAACTTGGACCTGAGAGGTCCTGCCTTGTTGGTAAGTACAATCTGTCAATATATTGTTCGGTTAATTTCAAGTTTAATGATCTAAAACAGTGTTAATTTTTTTGGCAATTTTTTTTCTTATCGGAGACTCAGCTTATCCTAACTGACCATAGTTGTTGGCACCGGTGAGGAATCCAACAGCACCAGGTAAGTCTGCTTCAATAAGGCCCATGGAAGAACCTGGAGCCCAGTGGAGTGGGCTTTTGGGAATGCTAAGGACCAGATTTTGATCACTGGTGGAGCCATCCTCTACTCACCTGACAAGGTGTTCCAAATCACCATGGCCTGCTGCATGTTACACAACATAGCCCTGCGACAGAACATCCCATACATTGCAGAAGATGGATACCATGAAGAGCCACTGGTTGAGGATGCTGAAATGCCAAATGAAGATGATAGTGGTGAAGAGGAAGAAATAGACATACATCAAGATGTTATTGAAAACTTCTTCACTTGAGCGTGAGTATATATCTAGAGTTTATTACATTAAGCATTAAACCAACTTTTAATCTAATGAGGATGACAGTCTGTGCCAGAAATTCTTTAAAAAGGGCAAGTTAAGGAAAATACAGGTCAATGATGTTTGTTGATCAAAATTTTGACACAGAGTACTATGTTCATTTACATTGTTTATCTTTGATTGTTCTTAGAAATTGTGTCCTTAAAATTATTAATTTGCTATGTGAAAGTTTTGCAATGTAATCAACTAATTTCTTTTGTTTTTAATCTTTAGGTTCCTGCACCATGTCATTTTCATTTGGACATTTCAAAATTGGGACATTTGCAGTTCTATGCTGCCGTTGTGAAGTACAAAGGGAAAACGGGATGATCCTGTGGAAGACACACACAGACTTTGGGTGTACCTATCTTGTACAAGGACAGCTTGCACAGCGATTAAATTGAAGTTTTTAAGATTGCGTTAGACTTGTTTTATGAGGAATGTTGGCGCCGAGCCAATATGTTCAGCTTAAATTGCTCTAACCACATGTGGTAGTCAACACAAAGCATACTAATCTCCCTTTACATTTGCAAAATCCTCAATTTGTGTTGTGTCTGATGCTGCTGATGTATGCTATCCTTGTAGAAGAAACTTCTTGCAGCATAACACTTAAAGTTGTTTGTTACTGGCTGAGTCTTACGGGAAGCAAGATGGCGGCGGCGTAGATCACCGCAGCAGAGCTCCCCTCCTTTTGCAACTGAAGCACCCTTAATTTAGCGCGGCCACTGGCGGTCGGCTCACGGTTTTCCTGCGGACTGTGGGCGGCGGTTTCGCAGGCCACGGATCGAGGATTGCGGATGGGCAGCCCGCCCTGGCTGGGATCGGAGGTGCGGCTCACTTTCCAGACGCGGGAGGATGCCCCGGATGGTGTTTTAATGCAGAGGAGGTTGGGGGCAGTCTGTGAATCTGCTGAGATAGAGCGGAGGAAGAGCAGCCTCGACGCATGCGGCGTGCTGGCGGCAAGAATTGCTCGATCATTACGCTCCTCCCTGAGGTCGTGGGTGGGCATTGCAGTTGCTCTTAGTCACAGACTGATTCAGAGGGCACACACAGTAGCAACTAGCTCCAGTTTGGCAGCAGAAGGGATGCCTCCTAAAACAACGAGGCAAGGAAAGGAAGTGGTGAGGCGAAATCCAGCGCAACCACAGGGAACTAGACAGGAGTCTCCACCGGTCTCCGTGGGTCAGGCAGGTAAGCCTAATGAGCCTCGTAATTTGAAGAAGCAGGTGGACAGCGGAGGGGCAGGGAAGCGGAGGAATCTGGTGGAGCATGCTCTTACTGGGGGGCGGAAACTGACAAATTTAAAGATAGCGGAAGAAGGGGTGGCAGCCCCTGAGGGGGACAACTTAACTTTAATTTCTGCGCCACCCCAACCGGCTATTACAGATTTTTTCAAAACTAGGGATGGAACTTGGATCCAATGCACCTCTGAGCGCACCTCTGAACTCCTGTGTGAATCTGGCCTGGAGATATCTGACCAGAATATAAGTGAACATTTGGAGGATGCTAGGGGGGAGACCCCTACGGCACATTTGGAAGTTTGGGAGGAGAAAGAGCTGCATAATAAAGATATTGATACCCCGAATGAGATGGCTCAAGGTGTCACAGGGAGCGAATCTCGTACTTTACCTGATCCTCAATCAAGTATGTTATCATCTTTACCAGAAGGTGCTGCTGGGGGGCTGGCTTGTACCACAGGTCTAGATGGGTTATCAGGTGGTGATATCATATCTGATGGTACAGATAAGCTCTTTTCGCTTACTGAGGAATCAGTTTCAGGAATCTCTGATTCTGACCACAGCGAAATAGAGGACAGTATATCGACGTCAGGCTCCAGCACTCTTGAGGCACCAGAGACTGCCCTGAAGCGACAAAAACATCGAAGGAGCTCTAAAGGATCCAAGGGCCACATCGAGATACAGAAGAATAAGGGAAGGCGCTCTGCTGGCCCTGGGCTGAAGTGGGATTCTTCTCACACAAGGATAATAGGACCTGCGGAATTGGCGACTGAACAGGTTGAAAGCTCCATGGGTGGACAGCAGGCTAAGGGAGCAGCTGACATGAACTCTGCTCTGACCATGATACTGGAATCAATTAAAGAACATCGTGCAGAGACTCGGGCGGATGGAAAGAAAGCAAGACAGGCTACAAAGAAATTGGAGGGTGCGGTGCGGAAAGTCGGCAAAGCCTGCGTAGAGATTGGCGAATGGATGAATATCATGGAAGAGAGAACCTCTGCTGTCGAAAAAGAACTGTCCGATTTGAGAGAAGAAACAAAATCTCATGACGCTCAGCTTACTGACACTATCTGGAAACTGGAAGATATGGAGAATCGCCTGAGGAGGAATAACCTCTGCTTTCTTGGGATTAAGGAAGGCCTGGAAGGGGAAGACATTCGCTCTTTTATTTTAGATCTCCTTAAGGAAGCCTTCCCTGAGCTTACGGGGTGGGACTGGGAACGGGAAATCCAGAGGGTTCACTGGTTCCTATTTGCCCGTCACAAAACCTCTGGCAGAGATCTAAATCAGCCGAAGGCCATTCTGTTTTTTTTGGGCAATTATATGCTTAGACAGACTATATTTGAGAAAGCTCAGCCTGAGGCTAGAAGGCAGTATAAAGAATCCTCCTTTTTCGTGCGCCCTGATTTTTGCCACGTTACTGTGGAACGTAGATGACGACTACGGCAGCTAATTAAGCCCTTTCAAGATGCGGGATTCGAGGCATTTTTGCTGGCCCCGGCTAGGCTGAAGACAGTTGTGAGAGGGTTTGTTAAATTTTTCACTTCTGAAATTCAAGCTAGAGAGTATTTGGATCAAGCCCGGGTGGAGAAAAAAACACATAAGACCTTAATGTAGTTTACCGGCTTAACTAAATGAGCCCAGGCTAAGAGCTAAAAGTCATAAGATCAGTGAGGTATCTTTGTTTAGACAGTCTTCTTCTCCTTCATCTGTGATAATGGTTTGATAGGGTGCGAAGGGGGCTTGGGGGGGACTGCAGTGTTTCTGGCTATCTCTATCACACAGACCCTATAGGTCTGGCTGCTTCCAAGGGTAGGGGGTGGTGGGGGGGTGGGGCAGGGGGGCACATGGCAAAAAGTTGAAGTGTAAATTACAGCTGAAGTATGTTTTTTGTGATCTTTGTGATTTTTGCGATTTTTTGTTGGTATTAAAGGCTAGAGAACAATTTGGAAGTAAGATTGGATCAGAGAGTTTGGTGGGCCAGTATATTGTCTGTATTAAACGTGACAAGGCAATACAGTTTGGCAAAAATGATCTACTGGTATAATGGCTAAACTACGTATCGCCACTATTAATATCTGTGGGCTAAATGACAGCACCAAAAGGAGAAAGATTCAAGAAGATCTTAGGGGCATATTAGCAAGAACGGCGTTAAAATTATCGCCGCTTTAGTGGCAGGAAACTGGCGCTAAAGCGGCGATAATGGGCTTGATAATATGCCCTTGAGAATTCCAATGGAAGCCCAGGATCACAGCATAACATGGGCTTCTATTGGTAGAACGCCGCCGCCATCTACACAGGGGGACTCCAACCTCCAGCCTGCCCCGCATCGCGCCTGGAGGCGCTGACGCCGGCTGCTGCGCCCGGAGGCGCATAAATTGAAATTGAGGCTCCCGCAGTGCGGGAACCGCTCACTCTGTTGCCGGGAACGCCGCCGCCATCTACACAGGGGGACTCCAACCTCCAGCCTGCCCCGCATCGCGCCTGGAGGAGCTGACGACGGCTGCTGTGCCCGGAGGCGCATAAATTGAAATCGCGGCTCCCGCAGCGCGGGAACCACTCACTCTGTTGCCGGGAATGCCGCCGCCATCTACACAGGGGGACTCCAACCTCCAGCCTGCCCCGCATCGCACCTGGAGGCGCTGACGACGGCTGCTGCGCCCGGAGGCGCATAAATTGAAATTGCGGCTCCCGCAGCGCGGGACACGCGCAGGCATAGCCCGGGCCAAGGGCGGGTCCGTCTGCGCCCGTCCTAGACCGAACGAGGCTGGGCTGGGCCACCCCCCTTGGTTCCATACATGGACTATTGACAGAGGGATTGAGAGAATTCTGCAGTCAATTCAAGGTTAGTGCTCTCACTATTTTCCATTGTCTGCTACATCCCTGCAAGCCACTAAGCCTCACCCCTCCGCAGGGGAGTGGTCTAAAACGAATTATGGGAAAACGTACTCCCCGGTGAAAGGCCTCGCCACTAGGAAGAAAGTCCCATTGGCCCCTCTAACTGCACAACCGACTGCAATCGATAAAATGCTACAGCGGGCAATTGGAGCAGTGTCCAACGAAATCGAGCGCACTGAGAGACGACTCTCTCTAACTCCGGTCCTTGCCATGAGTCCAACCCCAACGGAGCCAGGGACCCTGTCTCTATCCCTAACATCAAACGTGACTCTAGAGCCAGAGCCCTCACATGCACGAGTCAAGACAGGCCCTGGCAGTGCCCCTCAGATCTCCATGGGAGGTGGCGCAAAGAAAAAAGGAGGGAAACGGAAACAAGCCACAAATAAGGGAGCAAGGCAGAATAAACAAGTTGATGATATGCCATCAAGCCAGCCCCCGGGGGGACCAGAAGCAGATGAGCTGCCGCAGAAGACTCCGGAGCTCCCGCCATGGGTGTCTAATCTGGTAATGGAACTTAAATCCCACTTTACTTTGACTTTAAAAACTGAACTTGATGCTCTGATGACACGTATTGATAATCTATCATACTTGATGGATCATTGGGTGGGCAAAGCTGAAGCTATTTTTAACAAAATTGAGTCTACAAACTCCCTTACCCCTGAGCAGGTCTTACACCGAAACAAGGTAACATCAGCCACTCTTGAGGACTTATCCTCCCTGCAGGGTCTAACACAATCGTGCAAAAGGATGTAGCTCCCACTCCTAGATTGCCCGCCCCACAGAGCAGGGATCTAGCTAACCCCGAACCGAGGCCCCTCCACTGAGCTCTCCCCGAACCTCTAAACAGGCACACACCAAATATATCAGGCCCCTCGGACCAACAACAAGTCACAAATAACCAAGATGCTAACAACAGGATCCCCTCACACATCAAATCAAGAGACACCAAACCCACACTACCTTGCCTTGACTTGCCCCCAGCCTCTAGTCCATATGTCATCGTCTTAGCTGGAGTACCTGAGTTGGAAAGTGGCACAGGGGAGACACACCCAGAACTTAAAAACAAATGCATTCACTGGCTAAACAAATATAGGCCTCTTCCCTATCAAGTCCACAGTGAAATCCCACTCACTCGTAGGGTGAGCTGGTTGGGGTGGAGGCGAAAGGATATATCTGGGGATTGTGTTGTGATCAATTTCAGGGATATTCGGGCTGTTCAACACATCTTAGACTGGGGCTATCTAAGGGAGAATGGGGATATTCTCTCCCTGCCCCTGGGATATTTCTACCCCCCTAGGCACATGTTAGACAAGGAGAGAAACTTGGCTAATGGTTGGGGGTCGAATGATCAAAATGGTGATAGACCAATAACGGGATGGGAACGTTCAAAAACTGTGATGTATAACATCCCCGTTAACAATAGGTTTAGCTCTTTGGATCTGGTAGATTGACTAAATTACTCTAATCAATGGCCCACTAATAAAAACGATGCCAAAACGGGAAACATGCATCTGGTTGGCCCCCCACAAAAGGAGGGACAAGATAGGGGAAAAATAGTCTCGGAGAAGCTCCGTGAGGGTAGTGCTTTTAGTCACACTCCTACCCCCGCTAGTACCTCAAATCGGGCAAACGTATGTAGCCAAAGGGGAGGGGTAGGATACCAAGACACACAACAAGTTCCTTCAGAGGGAAGGCCGACCACTCAGATCCCCCCAGGTAACACAGTGGAACCACAAAGCTCCCGGATCTTATCCTGGAACATAGCAGGCCTTAACTCGAAAATGGACCTCCCAGATTGGGGGTCATTTGTAGACCAACACGAGCTATGCCTGTTCCAGGAAACTTGGGCAAAGACAGATTTATTTAGAGTGGGATATGTAACGCATTCCACTCCAGCAGTCCAGGGGGCCAGGGGGAGACCCTCGGGGGTCTATGCACCTGGGTAGGTGTACACTTGGGATGTAGTGTAAAAAAGATAGATACCGAGTCCCCCGACGTCCTGTGTATTCTCCTTTCTTTTTACAGCACCATGAGGATTGCAATAATCAATGTCTACTCACGGCCAGTAAGTTATGGACAATCGTCCCACACGCTAGATTGCCTCTCCTCATTCCTCCCCACCCTACCGGATAACTGTCGAATAATTATTGGAGGGGATTTCAATTGCCAATTTGAGCCCTTGAACGGCTTACTCACTAGCATCACAAGCGAGGAGGACTCGGTATGGTCAATCCCAGAATCTAACATCCAACCAACACGGGCATGGACCCCTCTAGTATTACAACTGAATGCAGTCACACTCAGCCACTCAGTAAGGGCTTGTAATGGCCGATTTCCATCTGATAGTCCTGGGAATTCTACTTTTAATAGACCGGGGCAGGCATCAATTTTAGACTACATTTTGGTAGACGTTAGCCTTTGGCACAGGGCTATTGACTTCAAGGTCACCTCTCGTCATGAGAGTGATCACAACCCTTTGGCACTTGAAATATCCCTACCCCTGGCTAAAGTGCCGGCAAGCACATCCCCAAACCCCAACCCCAATACAGTATTGGCTGAAGGAGGGAGGAAGGTACGCTGGGGGGTACTAGCACAATCACCAGATAAAGTGGCTTCTCTCTACCAACAAATCCTCCCCTTTCAAGAAGTCGTGCATGGAGCATCCGCAACTAGTAGTAGTACAGAATCCCAATCCATACTGATAAAAAATCACCAGGACCTGTTCTCTATACTGGCAGATTTCTTTTATAATCGCAACAGGCCAAGGTCAAAATTAAAACCTAAGCACCCATGGTATAATAAAACATGTAAGGTAGCCAAGCAAGCCCTATTAAACTCTATCAGAATGAATGACAGACTGACAATCAGGGAAGCTAGGGATCGATATAAGAAAACTATAACGGGAGCTAAAACCAATTGGGAAAATGAAAAGTGGGATGCAATTAAAACAGCATTAAATAACCATGACATGAGAGCCTTCTGGAACTTAGTCAAAACAGGGAAATCCGAAGGCCAATCGGCTTTAGGACCAAACCTAGGGGAAGAAGTTTGGAGAACCCACTTTAAATCTCTATATTCAAGGCCTATAGAGGAAGAGGGAGAGGACAGGGTAACATCATCCACCCTAGATGTGAACGCCTCAAACATAGTTGCTCCCCTTTGCACAATGAAGGAGATTACAGGGGCATTGGGTAATCTACTTCCAGCAAAAGCACCTGGGTTGGATAGGATTCCTGGGGACCTATTCCGATCCGAACCCGCAGTCTGGGCACCCTACCTACGGTTATTATTTAATGCCGTTTTACAAGGTATGGTGTTGCCCCCTACTTGGGTTGGAGCAGAAATTATCCCCATTTATAAAAAGGGCTCTCCACTTAATCCAGCAAATTATCGCCCCATAAGCCTTATAGACGTCACCCAAAAAATGTTTGCTCGCGTACTTCTGGAGCGCCTGCAATCTTGGATAGAGGAAAATAAAATACTAACACCTTTACAAGCAGGATTCAGGGCCAGGACCTCCACTATTGACCAGATCTTCAGATTACAACTTATCCACTGGAAAACCGTGGTTTTAGAGGGTGGCAGCCTCTATCTCACATTTGTAGATCTTAAATCTGCGTTTGACTTGGTGCAGCGACATCAGCTATGGGGCATCCTACTTGACATGGGAGTGCCAGAATATCTCTGCCACCAGCTGAAACGCTTGCACCAAGTCAACTATGCGAGAATTAGATATGGCAAAAACGGTGAACTCTCCGCCCCTTTCCCTGTAGAGAAAGGGGTGCGACAGGGATGTGTCCTGGGCCCGACACTCTTCTCCTTGTTTTTAAATGGCTTAATTGAAACTTTGTTAGCTGGTAAAAACATTGACGCTCCAAGGCTGGCGAACCATAAAATTCCCGCACTTATGTTTGCGGAAGACACGCTCCTACTTTCTAAATCGCCCATGGGTATGCAGAGGGTGCTGGATGTATTTAGTTTCTTTTGCAAGAAGAGGGGACTGGAGATCAATCTCCAGAAAACCAAGTATATGGTTTTTAATGCTAACACTATAAATTGCCCACATCCCCAATTAGATGGAAGGGCTCTAGATAGGGTGTCTATTTTTGATTACCTAGGGATCACACTCACAGAAAAAATGGACTGGGGGACACAAATAAAGAAAGCTAGCTTAAAATTGACTCAGTCCACGGGAGGCATTTTAAAGATATACAAAAATTGCACCCATAAAGTGATAGGCCCACCAGTAGAAATCTACAAAACGCAGGCTAGGGGAGCCTCACTATATGGGGCAGAATTATGGGGCCATTGTTAATCTATTTCCCTATCCATGCCAGAGAACTTATTTCTTAGGCAACTGCTGGGCCTCCCTAAGAGTACCCCATTAACACCACTCAGAATGGATCTAGGGATTGGCCCCATAGCTGAAGTAGTTTCCTCTAGACCGCTCCTATACTGGCGTCGCTTGTGGAGCACACCTGAGCTAGCTGAGTACAAAGAGGAGTTGAAGGATGTCATGACCCTCCTTGGTGCAGGGAATCTCCCCTGGCTAGCCTACATCAGGAACTCCTGTCAGGCAATAGGGAGGGCAAATATGTGGACTACACCAGAAGAGACCTGTCCCATAATCTCCAGAAAGGCACTACTTAACTCCCACAGAGAACATAAAATGGTCCTATTATGCCAAGGGACTAAATCAAGTAGCTTGACCTCCAGGTTTCTGGATATCAAGCAGCAATACAGGACAGAACCGGCTCTTGATCGTATCCAACCATTATTGGCAAAGAAACTTTTTCTTCAATTTAGGCATGGTGTGCTCCCGCTTCGAGCATTTGTTAACAGGTGGCAGGGAGCCCTCAAACTTGATTGCCCAGGGTGCGACGAAGCAGAAGAAACCAAATCACATGTCCTTTTCTTCTGCCCCGCATATGGTAGGCCAAGGTCTAAGTGGGTGTTACAACTCTGTAGAAACTTGGCGATTAGACACTGCACTGAGTCCCTTAGGCTCCTCAAGTATGAAACTGACACACTTATTGTGTTCGCCACTTCTAGGTTTCTTTACTCGATGTGGTGTATTCGCAGAACAATTTTAAAGAAAACTATTGTAGGAAAACACTAGCCTCTAGCACCCTCTATATACGCTGCTATGCCATGTTTGCACATATTTATTGTATGATTACTGTTATCACAAACCTTCTCCCCTCTGATTTGTGTTTCGCAAAAAAAAAAAAAAAATACTTTTATATTATCCTTTTTAGTTTTTTTTTAATATTGTTATAATCATCCATTAGATAAGTCAAAAGCATTTTAACATTTGCTAGGAGTTTTATATATAGCAATGACCAGGCTACTTGTTTTAATACACAATATTTTAATTCCCCCTGTACTTATGGTAGAACACTTAATCCGTGATGATTACTGCTACATGCCCAAGTTTAGTATTGAGTGTTGTTGTGAGAGAGCATATCCAAGAACGAATCAGAAAACTCCCCACAAATCAGATTCACACCATTTTATAATATTAACACCTATGTACATAAACTGTACGATGACATATTTTAATACTTTTCTTATGATATATAAAATGTACTGTATTGCTTTTTCTTATGTGCTTTTATGACCATATGGCCGAAATAAAGCTTTATTGACTGACTGGTATTCTCAAGGGCATATTATCAAGCCCATTATCGCCGCTTTAGCGGCAGTTTCCTGCCGCTAAAGCGGCAATAATTTTAATGCCGTTATTGCTAATATGCCCCTATAAGTTCTAAAGGCAGACATGTATTGTCTCCAGGAGACCCACATAGCGCGGAATGACAGCAATTTGCTTAAGTCTTTGGGGTTGAAAGCGGCAGCCTATACAACACAAGATGTGAGGACTAAGGGTGTTGCTGTCTTTACAAAAGGGAGTCCTATTAATCCAGAAAGGAAGGCTGTCGATAAGAATGGCAGATGGGTAATACTGGAATGCAGATATAGCGCGGGCTCATTTACACTATGCTCAGTCTATTCTCCAGTGCTAGATGATCCGGGGTATTGCATTTTTTATCTAATAAATTACCTTCCTGGCCTGCACCATATGTGGTGTGTGGGGATCTAAATCTCAATGGATCTAGAGGCGCCTCAGGGGGTCACGTGATCTCTAGCAAGGGTCATAAACCACAATCCATGAGGGTGTTTAAAAACCTTTTAAGGGATATTGGTTTGGTAGATGCTTGGCCTAAATTGAGAGCCCAAGAGCCTGGCTACACCTATTACTCCGCCCCACATGGTAAGTTTGCCAGGCTCGATTACTTTCTAACCTCACCATCTCTACTTCAGTAGGCTCGGGTGGAGCTCTTTCCTAGAGTAATGTCAGATCATAACCCTGTTGTCCTGGAACTCCCACTTGTTGGAGCAAGAAAGGAGTACACGAGATGGACGTTCGAGAGGGCACTTCTATCCGATCAAGAATTTATCAATTATATGAAGGGTTGGATTAGGGAGTTTTTTTACAACAATAAGGATAGCGCCCCCCTTGAATGGTTTGGGATGCTTTTAAAGCGTCAGTGAGAGGAGAGACGCTGCAATATAGCCTGAGCAAACAAAAAAAAGAGGCAGAACAGATTAAACGACTCTGGCAAAAGCTTGCCCGGCTGGAAACAGAATTAATAAGTACTGTGACTAGGGGAGGCGATGTTTCTATAACCCTGAACTCTATTACGGTAACCAAAGACTGTCTGACCGAGTTTAACGCTGAAAGGACCGCAGGGAAGTATCTTGTCAAAAGACAGGACTGTTATGAATACAGTGAGACTGTCGGTCGATTACTAGCAGTCAGGGAAGACAACAGGTGGCAGCAGGACACATAGAGACGGTTAGGAATATGCGGGGGGAAAGTAGTCACAGATCCCAGTGATATCAGGGAGGCTTTTAGGGAGTTCTATGAAGATTTATATATGGCTCCACCTTATGTTGATCTTATAACGAATGATGAACTGTTAGAATTTTTTCCGAATGGAAGGGTCTCCCAGGAGGAGGGTTTCCAGTTAGGGTCAGATATAACACAGGAGGAGCTATTTAGCACTCTCCAAGCCCTTCCATCGGGCAAAGCAACGGGAATCGACTGTATTCCTATTGAGTTTTACAAAGTCTTTTTTGGGGAGACCCACCAGGTTATGCTTGGCCTATTTAAGGAGATTAGGGAAGGGGCTGTACCGCCTGGCTCATGGGGCACTGCCAATCTTATTATTTTTTTTAAAAAGTGCAACAATCCTACTAATATGGGCTCATATAGACCTATTACGCTGTTAAACAGTGATGCCAAATTATACTCAAAGATCTTTGCCACTCATCTGAACTCTGCGATGCATCATCTTGTCTCAGTTTGGCAGCATGGTTTTATACAAGGGAGGGGGACTGTAGACCATCTCTTCACAACAAGGAGCCTTAGAGGGAAAAACACACCAGGCCGCCCTCCACTCATCAATCATCAATACAATAAAGGCCTGGCTATTAAAGAGAGTCAATAATTTTTCAATCTTAGGACAGGCTTCTGACTTGGGGATATCTACCTCCAGCCAATCTCTGGCAACATGTCCAGTTTTACTCCAGTCCCAGAACCTCCAATTCAAAACGTCTTAAAAAATGAACTGCAGTCAGTCAATCCGCAAATATATATCCTACCCCACAAATTGGGAGTGAAAAACACTTACAAAAATTAAGTGAAAGAGTAAGTGGGCACCTCATGTACGCAACACTAGGGAGGCTACCGGCAGGCTCTCACCAGTATGCCCACGTATATCATCATCGGTTGCCCACTCACTGAAAAAACAAAATAGTGTCCAGTAAAGAGACAAACGAGCGGAGAGAAAGGATTAACTGCCCCAAAACAAAGAACCCCGTGATTTACAAAGAACCATGTGTTCCATACAGATTAAAATTGAGATAAGACTCACAGTTGGGTTGCCCTCTTTATTCGCAGTCGTGAGCTTACTCAAATTAAAAGCACTGCATGTGTCTAACCTTTTCAAAGAAGGCCAACATGTTTCAATGCCATTGCTTGTGTCGTGGCAAATTCGGCAGGGCGTAGGGTTCATTTACTCGCCTCATTGGACAGTAAATTTCGCGATGCGGATAGGCTGATAAAACAAACAGAACAGCAGTTCTATATTATTAAAAACTGACCAACCAGATATAGTACCAGTCAAGCATAATGTACATCACTCAGTCATGAATTTATGTAGTATGTATTTACCAGGTGTAGGCTGAGGGCATTCGTACCAGCCTCCACCATACCACTCGGGATTGTGTTCGTCACAGTTACCCCTATTAGAAAAGCACTTCTGTTACTTATCGTTACACCTATGGAGAAAATATTTCGTCGTTACATATATGCTTCATGTAATATGTAACCATCATCTGACTAGAGTACGTAATTTCTATGTCGATGCCAAAGTGCATCTACTGTCACCTTTTTTCTCTGCGCATATATACCAATGCATTATGTGTCAGCATCTTCAAGGTTCATTTTAACTTGTGACATTTCCATATAGTGATTTGTACGCCCTCTGGCTACATGAAGCATGCCCCCCTCACCTCGGTGTATTGACACGCACCATCTGGCCTCATTAAACACTAAGGGGCCGTTTCCGATACGGGCCGGAAATCTCTCCGACCGAGCCGGACCCGGAGAGATTTCCGACCGAATCGGACTCTGGCAGTCCGACCGAACGAGTACGATGCGCACGTATGCCATCGGACTCGAGTCGGTCGGACTCCCATTGAAGTCAATGGGAGCCGGTCGTACAACGCGTACGTGGGCTCCCATTGACTCAATGGGTGCGAGGCGGACAAGGGCGCCCCCTACAGCAGGTACGCGTCGATGCGCATCGCGGCGTACATGCACAGGTAGGGGGGACCCATGGGTCCCCCCTGTGTGCGACTCGCGCGCCTACGCGTACAGGGGGGTCCGACGCGGACCCCCAAAGTCCGGCTCTGAAAGCTTTTTCGAGCCGGACGGCGCGAGTCGATCGGACTGCTTGCGGAGCGCATCGTACTTACCCGGCCGGGAAACGTCTCCATAGCGCGGTGCGAGTCGTGTCCATGCGAGTCGGTCGGAGCGTGTTGAAGCCGCGTTCGAGTCGGTCGGAGATTTCGCGGGTGCCTGCATCGTACTCGCTCGGCCGGACCCGCGTACGATTCGGTCGGGAAACAGGGCTCCGAATCGGATCCGGTAAATCCGAATCCGATTCGGAGCACTACCAGCCGGGATCGGAATCGGCCCCTAAGCCGGGCGCACCACGCTATCCCATAACGCCCAACTTTCCAGTGTTTATCGCTCAAAGTAATCACGGGCACAGCTAATGAGATAATATTGCTGGTACCGGATCACACAGAGCATGCATCCACACTCTTACCGCAATTGCGTCGGTTAGGAGCAGCGTCTCATCCCTGCTTCGGAGTACACCGATATCGGGGGATTTTTTAAAAAACAGAGTTAAGTGCGCGCGCTCACCTAGCGCAACCCACGTGATTGCCTTGTGTTTTGCAAACCGAACGATTACTCACTATCATCACGGCGGCCATTTTGAAACGTGCAAGTCCTCATATGAGTTCATTCATTTCATGGGCTATATTACTAGCTGTACTGTGTTATTTCTGTTAGTAACCTATTCGTGCATGTATTCTTTCATTTTTGATAATCAAATGTAGTGAAAGGGAATATTTAAATTACATATTATATATTATTCAACCTTGTTCCTTACAATGATAATTTTTATCCTGAGGTGTATATCCCTCATTACTGCATGGTTACTATATGTCCACTCATGGACTTTCATGTCCCATCATGTAAAGGGTTTCTTACAAGGTGCTTAACTCAGTAATATCCTATTCATTTCATTCCAAACTCATATCCACAAGTCTGCACCCAATTTAATGCTGAGGTAATTTGTAGAGCCCTAATTTAAATATTCCCTTTCACTACATTTGATTATGTTGTTGCATACGTGAGGTGCCCACTTACTCTTTCACTTAATTTTTGTAAGTGTTCTTCACTCCCATGTTGTGGGGTAGGATATATATTTGCGTATTGACTGACTGCAGTTCATTTTTTAAGACGTTTTGAATTGGAGGTTCTGGGACTGGAGTAAAACTGGACATGTTGCCAGAGATTGGCTGGAGGTAGATATCCCCACGTCAGAAGCCTGTCCTAAGATTGAAAAATTATTGACTCTCTTTAATAGCCAGGCCTTTATTGTATTGAGGACTGTAGACCATGTCAGGAGGGTAATCTCACTTTTTGACACTACCGAGGTCCTCATAAAACCTATGGGGTTGGCTTTCTTGGATGCCGAGAAGGCTTTTGACAGGGTGTCATGGAGCTATCTATGGAAGATCTTGGAGGCTAACGGCCTAGGGGACTCATTTGTGAATGCAATACAGGTTTTGTATGTCAACCCTACAGCGCGATTACGAATAATGGGGGAGGAAACGGAGACATTTACAATTCGCAGGGGGACAAGGCAGGGATGCCCGGCCTCCCCCCTGTTATTCGCCCTATATATAGATCCCTTCCTTAGACGGCTGGAGGCCTCCGCTGATATCACTCCTGTTAGTTTGCATGGCTGGGACACTAAGCTATTGGCCTATGCTGATGATGTGGCTATAATTACATCCGACCCCGATAGAGCAATGGGCGCAGTGGAAAGCATTGCGGAAAATTTTGGGACCCAATCGGGCTTTTCATTGAATAAGGCCAAAACACAGATTGTGATAAATCGACTTGCTACAGGCTCGGACACTAGGATTGTGGAGAAAGCAGTCTATTTAGGCATAAATATCACAGCGAAGGTGGAAGATATAGTGGATCTAAACATTGCTCCTATAATGGGGAATATCAAGAATGACCTCCAGCGATGGGATAACCTGAAGCTGTCAATAATGGGGAGGTGTAATCTCATTAAAATGATGATTTTGCCAAAATTATTGTATATTTTCTGCACTATCCCCTTGGAAATTCACAATTATTGGTTTAGGCAAATTGAGAGGGAGGTAGCTAGATTTATTTGGTCCTATGGCAGGACTAGGAGAGCCAACGTATTCCTATCCCTATCTAGGGATAGAGGGCTCCCTCACTTTAAGCTATATTATTTAGCTGCAGCTCTGCAATACAATGGGCCCCTCTTTGGTGTCAAGGCAAGGGATGGAGATGACCCCTGTTATGTTCCGTCAATATTTGAGATATTGATTGGAGCACGGACTAACGGCTGCCTTTTGAAATTTTATGAAGCAAAGTTATTTTAAAAAAAACACGGTTTAAGGTATTAACCACTGCTTTCCGTAATTGGGCAGGCGGAAGGAAGAAACTTGGGGTAGGTAGGTTTAGTAGGTACACCCCTATGATCGGGAACGATCAGCTTCCAAAGGCCCTACAAGATGAGTGTCTAGCAAGGTGGGGAAAAGGTGGCTTTTACAGGATAGGGGACCTTCTGGCTGGGGATCACATTGCTTCTTTTGACGTAGTTAGGGAAAGATTTAGTATTGGCCCCCGGGATTTTTTAAAATTTTTACAGCTGAGTGATTTCCTGCTTAAAAAAGCTGGCGGCGCTGCGGGCGTCTGGCAGGTATCCCTAATTGAATTGCTAATCAGTAGCTCGGGCTCCTCAATTTTGCAAATATATAGATGCCTGCTGGAAGGATGCCAGACGATCTAGATAAGCACAGGTTGAGTAGGCAGGATAAGCTGGGGGTTACGGACTCTTGTTTTTTTAAATCATTAGAAATAAGGGATACCGTACTGTGCTCTGTCAATCTGCGGTCACAACATTTTAAGACTTAATTTTATCTTTACATAACCCCTGCGAAAATTGTTAGATGGGGAGGAGCGGAGGGAACTCACTGCTTTAGGTGTAAGGCATATGGTGCGGATATAGTACACATTTTTTCCACCTGTCCTCGCATGGAACCGATAGGCCGTGAAATATCTGTTTTTTTACAGCATGTATTAAAAGAGGATGTCCCTTTGTCACCCCAGCTTATGTCATTAGGTGTAACCGAACAAGGGGGGGAAAACGGAGAAGAGCTCACCTTCATAGCGAGGCAGTTCTTAGGCTCTGTGTCGCCTCAGCCTGACTAGATCCGCAACCCCCGACCTTTCAGCAGTGGAAAGGCCGATTTTTGCACATATATAACTTGGAAAAAGCACTTTATGAAAGAAGAGGCAGAAAGGGTAGGATTAAAGGGAATAGGATTTGGGGCCTTTTTTCTACCTGGGTTACCCCATTCACTCAATCGGAATGAATTCTATGGTAATAATCAAAACATGATTTGGTGTATAAACTGAAATAATTTAATCTAAAAATCTTGGCCTACTGCATGTTTTTAGCTTTTACTATATTCTATTCTCTAGCCTTTGGCATACTGTTTTATATGATCAATGCACTAATTGGCTGATTTTTATTTCAAATGAAATGTGGTTTTTGGATTGTATGTATTAATATTCAGATCTTTTGCTGCATTTGCACTGTTTTTTCGGAATAAATAAATAAATAAATAAATAAAGTTGTTTGTTACATTGCACTAGATACTGCAACCCTGTTTTGGAATGATCCTGTAGCTACTAAATGGAGTACTGCCATGATTTAGACTATCAATGTCATTGATGTAGGATTCATATTGTGGGCCAAGAGATCTGGCTCCACCTGATGACATCAATCACTAACATTTAGCCTATTTAATCTGATGTATTTGATTATATTTTGTTATTCCATGGTGGCAATGTCTAGAACTGTGAATGAGAAAAAGGCACTAAATATTTGTGTTATGAATGAGTTGTAATGTTTTTGTAAACAAAATGACAAAGACATTTCTTGCAATTTAATAAACTACTAGTTGTTAATTTGTGGTTTTTGTTATTTTTGCTCATTTTTTAAAAAGGTGGGATACATTACCTACATGGAAAATGTTTATGACTAAAAAATCATTTTAATGTTAATATTTTAAAGTGTATGATGTAAAGAAAAAAATGAACCAATTGAGAAAGGAAATACAACAAGTCTTTGACTTTGTTAGTTTTGTTTTATTGAACGTGACCAAAAGAAAAAAAAACACAGGATAAAATAAAAAAAACACACCCAAAATTAAAAAGCCAATCATGGTGAATGAAAGGATTATTGCAGAGACAAAATTGTTTGCAGTCCAATGTCCAAAATACAACTGGCATCAGAAAGGTAAATGTGTACAGAAAATAGTCATAGTGCACAGAGTGAATGGCAGTCATACACTGGAGGAAATTAGGTTTGCGTCTCTTGCTGGTAGTGGTGGAGGTGTTACCATCCTCTCCTAGGAGTCTGCCTGAAAGTCCCCTTCCTGGGGTGGGGGGGATCCACAGTTGCCGGGACTGAAGTGGGTGCAGCTGTTTCCTCTTGTGACAGGCCCATCCTTTCTGTGGCTGAGTCATATGTAGTTGGGACACAGAAAGGGGAAAGATGATGCTGGAAAAGCCCTGCACATATAACATAACATAACATAACATGTGTATTTGTAAAGCGCACATTCAATCAATCAATCAATCAATCAATCAATCAATCACAGCATTTATAGAGCGCGCTACTCACCCGGGAGGGTCTCAAGGCGCTGGGGGAGGGGGTAAGTTACTGCTCGAACAGCCAGGTCTTGAGCTGCTTCCTGAAGGAGAGATGGTCCTGGGTTCGCCGAAGGTGAGTGGGGAGGGAGTTCCAGGTCTTGGCTGCCAGGTAGGAGAAGGATCTTCCTCCGGCGGTGGTTCTGCGGATGCGTGGTACGGTGGCGAGGGCGTGGCTGGTTGATCGTAGCTGGCGTGTGGGCGTGTAGAAGGTCATGCGGTCGTTGAGGTACTTTGGGCCCAGGTCGTGGAGGGCCTTGTGTGCGTGGGTGAGGAGTCTGAACGTGATTCTCTTGCTGACGGGGAGCCAGTGCAGGTCTTTCAGGTGTCCGGTGATGTGGCTGTGTCGGGGGATGTCCAGGATGAGTCGTGCGGAGGCGTTCTGGATGCGCTGGAGTCTTTTTTGAAGTTTGGCTGTGGTTCCGGCGTAGAGGGTGTTCCCATAGTCCAGTCGGCTGGTCACGAGTGCCTGGGTGACGGTCTTCCTGGTTTCAGTGGGGATCCATCTGAAGATCTTGCGGAGCATGCGCAGGGTGTTGAAGCATGAAGATGAGACGGCGTTGACTTGTCTGGTCATCGACAGGGAGGAGTCCAGGATGAAGCCCAGGTTGCGTGCGTGGTCCGTTGGCTTGGGCGCAGTGCCCAGGGCCGGGGGCCACCAGGAGTCGTCCCAGGCGGAGGGTGATGAGCCCAGGATGAGGACTTCCGTCTTGTCTGAGTTCAGTTTAAGGCGGCTGTTCCTCATCCAGTCGGCGACGTCTCTCATCCTGTCGTGTAGGTTGGCTCTGGCGGTGGTGGGGTCGTTGGTGAGGGAGAGGATCAGCTGGGTGTCGTCGGCGTAGGAGATGATGTTGAGGTTGTGTTGCCGTGCGATGGCTGCGAGGGGGCTCATGTAGACGTTGAAGAGGGTTGGGCTGAGTGAAGATCCTTGTGGAACGCCGCAGATGACTTCGGTGGCTTCGGATCTGAACGGGGGAGGCGGACTCTCTGGGTTCTTCCGGCGAGGAACGAGATGATCCATTCCAGTGCTTTCTCTCGGATTCCGATGTTGCTGAGGCGCTTCACTAGGGTGCGGTGGCAGACGGTGTCGAACGCCGCGGAGAGGTCCAAGAGGATGAGGGCAGCTGTTTCCCCGTTGTCGGTTAGGGTTCTGATGTCGTCGGTGGCTGCGATAAGGGCGGTCTCGGTGCTGTGGTTGGCCCAAAACCCGGACTGCGAGGGGTCGAGGGACCCATTCGTCTCGAGGAAGGCGGCAAGCTGTCTGTTGACGGTCTTCTCGATGACTTTGGCCGGAAACGGAAGGAGCGAGATGGGACGGTAGTTCTTGAGGTCGGTGGGGTCCGCCGTTGGTTTCTTCAGGAGGGCGGTAAGCTCGGCGTGCTTCCAGCTCTCCGGGAAGGTGGCGGTGTGGAAGGAGGAGTTGATGATGTCCCGGAGATGGGGTGCGATGGTGGCGTCGGCTTTGTTGAAGACGTGGTGTGGGCAGGGGTCGGTTGGTGATCCGGAGTGGATGGAGTTCATCGTGCGGGTGGTGTCTTCGGTGCTGATCGGGGTCCAGTTGCAGAGGGTGGTGGTGGCGGGCGTTGGTTCGGCGGTAGGGTGCGTGGTTTGTGCGTCGAAGCTGTTATGTATGTCGGTGATCTTGCGGTGGAAGAACGCGGAGAGTGAGTTGCAGAGGTCTTGCGAGGGGGTGATGTCGTTGTTTCCGGCGCTGGGGTTGGAGAACTCTTTGACGATGCTGAAAAGTTCCTTGCTGTCATGGGCGTTGTTGTCCATTCACCCCAGCAACGGGGCATCTTGGCGCTGAATAACAGATGTTTATTGTTACCCAACTCAATGGTACTCATTTTATCGACCTCAAATGGATGAAAGGCTGAGTGGACCTGCCGGGATTCGAACCTGTGACCATGAGGTCAAACACAGGCCCCTGCAGTGGATGCATTAGTCCACTGAGCCACCAGACCCAGCATAATATGGATGAAAATATCATGCAGCACCCCAGTCAGGGAGCTGAATTTGGAGATCAGATTCTCCATCTGTACATTGCACTCCCTCTGCAACTTCTTCATCTCCCGGAGCTGTGTCTCAACCTGGCCCATCATGTCTTGGGACAGATAGAGGGATTCCAAGACCTGGTCGATAGTGGCCTGGGTGACAGTGAACCCCGTGGCCTCACTTTGCTGGCCCATAGATTCCCTCCCACGACACCTACCCCACTACCCTGTGCCCGTGGCCCAGTGTGTCCCATCCCACTGGTTCTTGCCTGAACTTTAGGTAATGGTGGTGGTGAATCATCAGCAGGCAGGACTCGGAGGCACAAGATCGGTTTGATGTTGCTTTAAACACAGGAAGTTGAGGTATCCATAGACTGAGGTGTGGTAACAGCTGGGGTGGGAGGTGTAGATGTGGGTTGAGTGAGACTCACTTTAGTTGTCTGCCCAGACAGACCAGATGGACCAGGCTGCTCCTCGTCAACTGGACTTGCAGGAGTTAAGTTCGCACTGAAGGCTTGATCCTGGTCTAAAGTGGAGGTATTCTCACTGGTAGATGGTTGTCCATATACTCTAGCTATTGGACCTATTATGAATTAATACAAAATACAACTTTTAAAAATCTGGATTATACATCTAATTATTTTGACACAAAAATATGAAGCAACCAAAAAGTTAAAAGTAAAAGATTATAATGATTGTATCTTTCAGTGGTATTATAATAGGTTACACAAACAGTTTAAATGAAATGCAAAATTACTTCAAAAAAGCAGGTGAAAAGATGTACTGAAAGCAATAAGATGAATAGAAAATATACTTAAAATATACCAAACATTTCACACAACACAGTAGAGAGGTGAAATGTGAAACAAACAATTCCAAGGCATAGAGGCCAATATTGTGACATTTACACATCTTAGAAGGATATATAGCATTAGTCATCATATGAACATTGCAGAGTTTATTTCCACAAAAATAACCACTTATATTCAGGATACAAAATGACATACCTTAAAATGTTTTAGGAAATAAACTTTGATTTGTGTAACAAATAACAGCAATTTCATCAATTAACAGGGATAGGACAACATACAAAATTAAACTCAAAAACATTTCAAAACATAGCATGATAAAGAGATTGTTCAATGCATAACACTTTGACATGTGTGAAAATGTGATAGGAAAGAGAGAATGAGCAAGATAACATTGCAAAGTTATTTTCACAAAACAAAACCATGGCATGCTGATAGTTGTCATTTCAATTAAACATTAACAAAACTTGCAAATTTGTAAGTTAAAGAAACCTAGTGAAATTATGCTGTTAAAAAGAACAAACATTTGCAATATAAAATACATATATGCAATATATTATTTGGTGTAAAAACACTTACAAGCAACATTACATCATGTGAAATTTTATGGAGATTGAAACCTGCAATCTTATGTACAACAAAATACATTCAAACAAACAAACAAGACAACAAAAGAATTGATAAAAACATATTGGTTTAGTGACACATTTATAAGTGTAACTTAAAAGTCTCCACTTCACGAGGCATTCCTGTCAAGCTTCAGGATGTAGGTAGGATCTGCAGGACCGTTTCCTCCCAGGGAAAAAGATTTAAAATGGGCTGGGAGAACCAGCAACAGTCCTCTGGGCCTCTAGGTGATGCTTGGAGGCAAGGGAATGCACTCCCTCTGCAGGTCATTCCACCTCTTCCTAATTTCCTCCTGTGTATGCAGATTGTTTGCTAGAGCATTCACTCTGTCAACTATTCTGGCCCGTATTTGCCTTTTCTGAGATGTGGTTTTATTTAGTACTTGGGCTCAGCGGCATCACTAGGGTTGGTGTCACTCAGTGCGGGGGTGACACCTTTCCCAAATGAGACTATTTAGTAAATAGTCTCATTTGGGAAAACGACTTACCCCATGACACCATCACATGGGGTGACACCTTTCCCAAATTAGACTATTTAGTAAATAGTCTTATTTGGGAAAGGTGTCACCCCATGTGATGGTGTCACCCGGTGCGGTCCGCACCCCCCTAGTGACGCCACTGCTTGGGCTTCAAACAATTGTGGCTGTACTCTAATAATTTCATCCACCATGACTGACAATTCTCCCTCCATAAAACAAGGATATCTCCTCCCTGTCATTATCAAAAAACCAAAAATTTAATAAATGTTATGACCCACAAGAAAATAAATGAGAAAAGAAATAAGGGACAAGAAACAGAAAAAAGAAAAAAAAGAAACCTGACTTAACTGGCAAGCGTTCTGCTTGAAAATGTTGTGGTGCCGTGGGATGGCAAAGGATCATGTTCTGAAATGGGCTGTGTCTTATAGTGTGGTATGCAGGTGAACACAATTAGCCAAAGCACATCAGGTGTGTAATGCTAACCTCAGAATCATCATTGACAACAAGCTCACCATAAAAACACAGATCAAAGCTGTCTCCTAAGCCTGCTACCTCACTCTGCACATGCTCCGTAAGATCTTCAAGTGGCTACCCTACATACGAGATGCACCATGACATAAGCCCTCAACACCAGGCGACTGGAGTACGGTAATACACTTTATGTAGGAATCGCAGCCCATCTTCTACAGAGACTTCAGATCACACAGAACGCCATAGCCAGGCTCATCCTCAGCCTTCCCCAATGCACCCACATCACATCCCACCTCAGGAAATTCCAATGGCTCCCCGTACAGAAGAGATGCCAATTCAAGCTGCTGACCCATGCACACAAGGCTCTACACAACCAAGGACCCACCTACATTAACCACTGCCTGAACTTCTACCAACCATCTAGAAGACTACTCTCAGCCTCCCTTTCACTTGCCCATACTCCCCGCATCTACCGAAGCAGAAGTGGAGGATGCTCTTTCTCCCACATTGGAGCAAAGACTTCTCCACAGACCTCTGGACTATCACCTCACTTCTGGAATTCTGAATGACCCTCAAGACCTGACTGGTCAAATAAGCTTTGGGCCTGCAAGCGCCTGGATAGCTTATCGGGTGATTAGTCACGCTTTATAAATTCTGATTGATTGATTGATATTAGCTATGACAAATTGTCTGCACTTCTTTATTTAGCTTCAACACATCTGTGCTAAATAGAAGCAATGTCTGAGCATTTATAACTTACTTCAACTACCTTCACAAAATTGTTATCTTCTCCAATCGACACCTAAATGAAAGCAAGTTCCCTCATCAAATATTCTAACATGACACCCTACAATGGGGTACGCAGGAGGGGCTGTTTGGCAGGTTTTTGAATTTCCTGCTGGCACTTCAGTAAACAGCAGCTGTCTCAGCAGCTTTGGCCATGACATGGATTAAACACTTAGCAGTGTAGCGCCAACACAGGCACCCTTGCACCATAGTGCAAGGGTGTCTGCGTGCAGGGGAAAGATTGTTTATGTACTGGAAGGTCCCCCTTCCTGTGCATAAACAATCTGTAAATGCCATTTTGTCACTTCTATGTGTGCTGCTTAATGCAGCACATATGGAAGTCACAAAATGGCATTTTCTTTAAGATTGTTTATGTACAGGAAGGGGGATCATCCTGTACATAAACAATCCAAGGCATTTTGCTTTTTCAATGTGTGCTGCACAAGGCAGCACACGTGAAAAAAGCTAAAACGAAGAGAAATAATGCATTTCTCCTCATTTCGTCAAACTAAGACCAGGTTTTCCCTGGTCTTAATTTTGGCGCTGCCTCCTATTTACGCTGCCCTCGTAAATAGGGGGCAGCATCAAAATCAATGGGAGTTGCGCTGGAACGCCCACTGCGACACCCACTGCCCACCCCTTTCACGCTAAGCATAGCGTGAAAGGGGGCCTTATTTACAAGGCAGCGTTAAGCCACGTTAAGTGGCTTAACGATGCCTTGTAAATAAGGCAATGGCCCTATCGCCACCACAACGTCGTAAAAAGTGACGTTGTGGTGGCGATAGGGGCTTGTACATATGCCCCTATGAGTCTCAGACTACACCATCTGGTAACTCCAGTCAGTGCAGCCAAGAAGTCACAAATAGGTATCTCCGGTAAATCAGGAAATTAGAGTCACTCTCGAAGAAGGGGAATTCAGTGCTCACAATTAACTCTTTGGAAGCATTGGTTTAGTGTAGGAATACTCCTACCATGGGGATTACTGCAAAGCACAAATTCTGTGCACATTCCCACTAGTGTAATAAGAAGGCTCTTTACTCTCTGGGAGTGCTATTTGGAAGAATTTGAGTGAAGCCAACATTGACTTTAATATGGGTGCAGAATTCTTTCCAGATAACCGACTGGTAATCTTCATTAGATTTAGTTCTGCTCTTCTCCATTTTAGTCCTTAAATATGAGGTGAGAACACCTCATAATTATTAAGCAGGCTCAGTGTTAGACCTGTTAGCCTTAGAGTGGTCTTCCCCACAAACCTTTTGCCAACTCCCCTCCTGATTGCCAACATTTGGCTTTGGGACATCGTGCCCTTTAGCACTGCTAACTAGTGCTAAAGGGCTTTACTCTCTCTCCTTTAAAATTGGTAAAATGGGCCTATACCTAATTGGCACATTTGATTTACTTGTACCCATGGCCTGTAAGTTAAATGCTACTAGTGGGAAGCACCACACATTGTGCCACCCACTTAGGTAGCCTTTTACAACCTGTCTCAGGCCTGCCAGTGGAGTCCGTCTGCAGTTTTAAACTGCCTTCACTTGGCAAAATAACCTCTTTGCCAGGCCCAAACTTTACTTTTTGATACATATGTCACCCCTACAGTGGTACCCTCATTGGCTAGAGCCTGCAGCTTTGTCCTGCTGGAGTGTTTCAACTTCTAAAAAGAGTGTTCAAACTTAGAAATCTTCACAGTGACTCCATCCAGTGACTCCCCTGCAATGATGCCTCCTTCTCAGACAACGTTGGCTGCCTTCCTGGCAGAACTTCATCTACTCAGACATTTTTCTTCAATATTTCTTCTAAGTTTAAAAATTACTCAAACCTGGACCCAATCCACCTTGTTATCCGAACCGCTCTCCATCGCAGTCAGCCATAACTTTCGACTTTGCCCTGATTTCACGTGACTAGATGCCCGTGGTTGGCACATTGATCTTCTAGACATTAGTTGTTATGAAAAACATTCATAACTCCGGTTCTACTGATTAGATTCTTGCCATTTTGGTGTCAAATAATGTCTTAAATATGTCTCTGGGTTTCTGAACTGATATTGGATTTTTCTGGTGTTGTGGTTTCACTTTGTTACTGTTTGTCTGCTGCATAAATAGTTAACATAGGGGCATATGCATCAAACGTCTCTTTTGCGACTCGCAATTTGCGATTTTTACCGAATCGCAAATTGCGAGTCGCAAAATGCGATGCATGAAAATATTAGCAATAATTTAGCGAATCGCTAAAAATCGCAATCGCAATTAGCGATTGTGAAATACCTACTCGCTATTTGCGACTTGCAAATTGTGACTCGCAAATTGCGACTCGCAAATAGCGAGTCCCAGAACACTGTTCACCAGGATGATGTCAGAACCAGGAAGTGGCCACACTCATGCAGTTAGCTGTGTGCTGAGAGTGAGGAGGAGGAGGCAAACTACTGGAGAACTGCTATTCAGAAGAGTTTGTGCTTATTTAAACTGGTGCAGACAGCAGCATGGCTAAGGAAACACCCCTGAAGGAGAGAAAAAGGCAGAAGAAGTTCAGTGAGAAGGAATTGGAGTTACTAATCGAAGAGGTGGTGAGGAGCCATGACAAATTGTTTGGGAAACTTTCACTGCAAGTCCCAGAATCTGAAAAAAGGAAATTGTGGCTGGCAATGCAAAGGAAAATTAATGCAGTGGGAGTTGCTCACCGCAGCATTGGAGATTTGCGAAAAGGTGGTACGACCTGCGTAGTCGTGCCAAAGAAAGGGTTGCGGATCGGCTTGCGGAAGCAAAAAAAACTGGAGGTGGCCCATCAACCCAAGCCAGCCCCACAGCCATGGAGGACCTTGTGGAGTCTACCCTGCAGCCGGAGGCAGTAATTGGAGTCACAACAATAGATTCCTCTGCACCACCCAGTACCTCCCAAGGTAAGATGCATGCAACTTCATCTCCACATTTCAGTGTTAGCTAACAGACAGTGTAAATCAGATCTGGTTTGTGCAGGAAATAGTATTCCGGTCCATGTTTTACTTATGACACACCAATGCATTATGGGAATTGTAGTCAGCAAAACCACAAGGGAAGTCTGGTGTCTAGCAAACAAGATAAGTTCAAATCCATTGTGCCAGGGCAGTCAGTCTACACACACATACACTGTAATTCAAAGTAACTTTATTGAACAAAACTTTGTACAGAAACAGGAAACATGTCCTAAATGCTAACTAATCATGCACTGTTCCACATCACAGATGCACGTGACCAAGAGTCTGAGGACAGTGATGGACATGCACCACCAGAGAGTGAGTCCCAGTCAGAAGAGGACATATCAGTCTCACCAGCACCCACAACACCAGCTCCAAAAAAACGCATGACCACTGTGGCCCCATTGCCAGCATTGGAAACAGAGGATGAGGGACAACCTGAGCCCACAATAGCACAACCAGTGGATACACCCACATCCAGACCACGTGAACAGCTGCGACGTGGGAACACGCAATCTCGGAGAAGCAGGCCAGCAGCACTGGTGAGATCTGGCGCAGGCGAGAGTTCCACATCGCAGGGTGGTCTAGAGAGGGCAATGTTAAGGGTACAGTGCCTGCAGGTGAAACACATGCGGTTAATGCAGGGACACCTTTCCACCCTTGCATGCAAAATGGAGGACATGAGTGACAGCATCAAACATTTAACTACTGCTGTGCAGGAAGATCGCAGGGAAAGCAGAGAACAATTTGGAGAGATGACTGAAGCACTCAGTGACCTATGCAAGGTTCTAAAGGAGGATCAGGTGTCCCATCGCAGAAGACACACCCAATTACTTGGACACTTGGATGGGTACACTAGGGCCACCAACCATCTCAGTACTGCTACAGCACAACTATCCCGACGTGCAATAGCCATGCAGTCGGAAATGAGCCATTGCTGCGGAGATGTTGCCAAGGGACTTGTCAAAGTCACAAATGCTGTGGAGCAGATGCAGACCAATGCTGTTGCTGGCTGTAGTATAATGGGGGGGGGAAGTGAGGATGCCTCCAGCCACAGTAGCAGCTTGGCACCAGTGCCGGACTCCAGGAGGCGCAGCACACGGAATACAGCAGGATCAGAGAGCTCACAAAGGGATGGGTCTGACCCCCCAGAACGGGCAATGCAAGTGAGAGGACGCAGGAAATAGTGTGGCCATGTTCATAGCAATTGTTACTGGTGAAGCGCCCAGTAACTACTTTTGTCTGGACTGAAGTGACGTACCATGACATACCAGTTTGTGTATACATCATTATATTCAGGCTATGCAAGTGTGCATTAACACAACAGTTTACGTTGCTTTAAATAAATCTCATTGGCAAAGTAACAGTGTTGTATTGTGTTGGATTATTACTCACATCAAAAATAATTCTGTGTGATTTCTGCACGTCGCGTTCTCCCTTCAGCTGCACTCGCTGCACTTCCTGCATGTTGTGGGTGTATGTTATCCTCTTCCTCATCGGGGTCATTATCCGATGTTTCAAGTGGTACGCCTCTGGCAGTTGCTATGTTATGCAACATGGCACACGTGGCAATTATCTTACAACAGATGTCTGGCCTGTATTGCAAGGCAACGCCAGTTTTATGGATGCAGCGAAAGTGACTTTTCAGCAGCCCAAAGGTCCTCTCTACCACATTTCGCATTGTCCTGTGTGCTGCATTGAACCGGTGTTCACTAGGTGTGCTTGGATGCAGGTACGGTGTCAAGATAAAAGGACACACGGCATATGCGCTGTCACCTGTGGAGAAACAGCATATATTTTAGTCACTGTGATCTTTCACCATAAATTGTAGATATGCATGAGACAGTGGAATGTGTTTACCAAGCAGGAATCCTTCCCAAAATTCACCCCCAAGTAGACGTGTATGTATGCCGCTGTGCCTAAAGATATAGGAATCATGCGTACTACCTGGGTATTTTGCCACTATGTCCGTGATGTTGTACTTTGCATTGCATATCACTTGAATATTCAGTGAATTATATGACTTTCTATTCCTGAAGATACACTCATTCACTGAGGGTGGCTATATGGCTACATGTGTCCCATCTATGCAACCGATTACAAGGGGGATGTTGGCTATCTGATAAAAGTCCATTTTAGTTTCAAACAATTCCTGTCTGGTGGTTGGGAATCTGATGTGTTGGCGCATCCGCAGCAACATAGCATCCAGAAACGCGTTGAAGAAACGCGAAAGTGAACTTTGTGACACTCCGCCAGCTGTAGCTATTACCCCCTGGAAGCTACCAGATGCTAGGAGGTGCAGGGAACACAGGACCTGCACATGGGTGGGGATGGCATGTGTCCTGCAAGATTGAGGCTGCAGTAGTGGGTCTAAATCAGTAATTTGATCATATATCATTGCTGCATTCAATCTATACTTCTCATAGATTTCCTCCTCTGTCTGCCGCAACAGAGTAACGCGCACTCTGAAAATGCACTCCTGTATCCTCCTTCTCCTCTGTGCTGCTGCTCTTAGCCTCATCCTCCTCGCCATGACGTAGAGCGCTGCTATAGTGAAACATTCTGAGGCCTTCTGGGCCTGTTTAAATACTTTCCTGATATTTCCCACCTGTTCTGAGTGTTTTCACCTGGTTACCACCTAGTTTGATTTAGTGGTATTTTGCGAATGCAAAATTGTGAACCCTTATTTTTTCAAGATTTGCGACTTTTCATGCATTGCTTTGCGACTTCGCAAATGGTATTCGCTAATAAGGATTCGCAGATTTAGGTAATCGCAAATTTGGAATTCGCTAAATTTAGCGAATACTTAGCAAGTCCTGGCACACATATATACAGTGTAACAAGTATATGACTTATATTGAGAGAAACACAACATATCATGAATGACTCGTTTTAATGATTTCTTGTTGATGAGAACTCCAGCCAACACGTGTTTCGTCGTTCGGGACAAGAGTCCAGCGACTTCTTCAGGGCTTTGTGGATATAACAAAGTCTTTTGAGCCTTCTGGCTGGTTGTACTTCCGTCCCAGCCTAACTGCGGCTGGGAAATTTCACGTGAAGTAGTAGCCACACACAGCGCACCGGAGACTGACTAGATATAAAGCCGGAGATTCTTGCACGGACTGCACTCAGAATCGTGCACACTCAAAATCATCACTTTGAAGCTACTACTTCACGTGAAATTTCCCAGCCGTAGTTAGGCTGGGACGGAAGTACAACCAGCCAGAAGGCTCAAAAGACTTTGTTATATCCACAAAGCCCTGAAGAAGTCGCGGGTCTCTTGTCCCGAATGACGAAACACGTGTTGGCTGGAGTTCTCATCAACAAGAAATCATTAAAACGAGTCATTCATGATATGTTGTGTTTCTCTCAATATAAGTCATATACTTGTTACACTGTATATATGTGTGCCAGGACTTGCTAAGAATTTGTGTACAGATCTGTGGATCTGAATTGTGGGGTATTGGATGATTACCCCTCCCTGGGCACCATTTATTAAAACTTAGTAGTAAGGGAATATACACCGAAAAGATAGAGCGCCACTTTCACCTAGGGCACAATCATCCCAACGAGTTTTAAATTTAGCGAATACTTGGGATATTCTGCGATTTGGGTTGGTGCATTGCATATTGCTATTTTGTGATCGCAAACGCTCATTTTTTGCTATTTGCACTGTTTGCAATTGCGAAATAGCTTGATGCATCTGGCCCATAGTGCCTCTAACTTAAGCATGACTGGTTTCGAGACAAACTACCAGTAGGGTTAAGCACAGGTTAATTTAGTGACTTTTCTGGTTCACGTTGACAAGAATTGTTGTTGCTGGTTGAGAAGATTTTTCAATCCCCTCAATCAAAAACACAATTTCTAATAATGGTGGTCAGTGGTGCAATCCAGTACTTGTGTTTGTGCATAACCATACAATGGTTTGTGGAACACTACACATCCCAAAAATAATGTGATACCAGATTTTACCTCTTTTCTTTTTAAATGTGCCTTAGTTTTGTTATTGGGCTATTTTTCTCTTATTTAAAATTAAAGTTCACCTCACCTACTTGTTGCTAGAATGAGAGGGATCTGATCAAGGTGTATGTCCACAGCATAGCTGAGCTGCAGGTGCTCTGTAAAGAGAGGAGGCTGAATGTTGGTAGGAAGGCCACAAAGGTGGAACTTCATGTAGCCCTTCATGCCTATGAGGGGGTAAAAAGTATGCAGTTCACCCCAGAGGAGTCAGAGAATGACAACCTTGAGGGGGGGGGGGGACGTAGAGGAGAAGGGAGGCCTGGCCACACACCATGAGCTGCTGCAGCCTGAAGAGAAGAAGGACAACTTTGCTGCAGAAATCAAGACACCTGCCAAGGCAGGGAGCAGTGTGTCCTCCCACCTTCCTGTCTTCTGAGTAGTTGGCAAAGAGGAACTTGGAGAGATGGTTCAGGCTGCAAATGGCCAAACTCAAAATGGAGGAATGGAAGCAGGCTCTTGAGGAAAAAAGAATGGCACATGAAATGATTCTGAAGGAGTTGGACCTGAAAACCGAGCAAGTAGCAGGGTCTAGCAGAAATGGGGGAAGCAATCCAGGCCCAGATTTACTCAGGGCTTGCAATGCTTTTGCATCATGCAAGGTAAGGCAAGGGCAACATAAGTCCTTAAGTGAGATTTACTATGCCACGCAAAGCCACATTGCATTGTCCTGCATCGCATAGTAAATATACAGTAACACAAGGCAGCGCAAGTTGCTGCCTTGTATCACTGTGCCCAGAGAAGGCATTCAATGGATGGAGCACGGGTGTTGCCACACATCCCCCATGGGCTTTGGTGCACTCCCAGATTTACTAACAATAGTTATCCTTGGACTACAGGAGGCATAATGAGGAAGAATATGTTTATTTCTCCTTGTTTTTTTCCTCTTTCTAAGTGTGATGCATTCTGCAGCTCACTTATAAAGAAGAAAAAGCCTCAGAGGATTGTTCTTGTGCAGGAAGGTACCCCTTCCTGCACAAAAACTATCCTGCCTGCAATGCAGGCACCCTTGCACCATGTTATAAGGGTGCCTGCTTTGGCGCTTGTTAGCCACTAGTGCGCCAGCACTGAGAAAGAGCAGGAATAAACAATATCCTAGTAGATTTGACGCATTCATGCCCTCTCTGTTTGATGCAGTGCAACAAGTTGTCTTTCTGTGTTTCGCTACATCAAACATTAGTTATTCTGTCCCACAGTGTCCGCTGCAGAGGTGAGGGTTCGCATAACCCAAGACTTGGTACCCAGTTATGTGGTGAGGGATGACATAGACATATGGCTTTCTGCATATGAGATAGCTCTGAGGATGCACAGAGGAGTATTGGGGAGCCAGCCTGTGGAAACACATACCACCAGTAAGGAGGGATACCCTTTTTACATTAGAGGTGGGGGACCAGATGAGGTACACTCTCATGAAAGCCATTTAATCATCAAGTTTGGGCTGACCCCTGAGAAGTATCACATCAGATTCAAAGACAGCCAGAAACAGCCAAACCAGTCTTGGGTTGATTTCATGGACTGCTCTATCAAGGCACTGAGTGGTTGGGTGAGAGGCAATACAGTGAGTGACTTTAATGGGCTGTATAATATTATATTGAGAGAGCACATGCTCAGTACTTGCCTTACAGAACTGCACCAAGACCTGATTGACAGTATGCTCACTGACCCCAGGGAGCTTGCAAAGGAGGCAAACAAGTGGGTAAGCAACACCAGCATGTCCAAAAAGGCATCTGGTGGGATTCCCAAAACGGTTGTCTGGGTCCTCACCAGAAGAAAGCAGTTCTCTTGAGGCCCCCAGAATAGTTCACAGCAGTAGGAGGCCCAGCCTCCCCACTGACCAGAAGAAAAATTGGTTTATTGACAATAGGAAAGTGTCTCCCCAATTGCTATGAGTGTTTCAAGTATGGACATGTTGAGGGGGGTGCCAAGTTTAACAAGAGCGATACAAAAGGGGATGATGGACGGAACGTTTGAGCCAATCAAACACTCACCCCCAGTCAACTGATCTGGGTTTAATCCATCATCATTCTTTAGCTCACTCCACCACCCCAGTTCAGACATGGCCATATGCAAATCAGTCTGACCCTGTGCCTCATGGGAACAGTCCAGCCCGAACTGCCAAGCCATGTCTTCCCTGGACCGGAAACAAGCATCCTAGGACCAGTTTCTGGCATTCCAGCCGTCATCAGCCAGGCTTGCTTGAATCCAGTGGCAAAGTGAGCAAGGGACCCACGTCTGGGCATACCCCCGCCAACTTAGGGCGAACAAAGCGATACAAAAGGGGATGATGGACGGAACGTTTGAGCCAATCAAACACTCACCCCCAGTCAACTGATCTGGGTTTAATCCATCATCATTCTTTAGCTCACTCCACCACCCCAGTTCAGACATGGCCATATGCAAATCAGGCTGACCCTGTGCCTCATGGGAACAGTCCAGCCCGAACTGCCAAGCCATGTCTTCCCTGGACCGGAAACAAGCATCCTAGGACCGGTTTCTGGCATTCCAGCCGTCATCAGCCAGGCTTGCTTGAATCCAGTGGCAAAGTGAGCAAGGGACCCACGTCTGGGCATACCCCCGCCAACTTAGGGCGAACAAAGCGATACAAAAGGTGATGATGGACGGAACGTTTGAGCCAATAAAACACTCACCCCCAGTCAACTGATCTGGGTTTAATCCATCATCATTCTTTAGCTCACTCCACCACCCCAGTTCAGACATGGCCATATGCAAATCAGTCTGACCCTGTGCCTCATGGGAACAGTCCAGCCCGAACTGCCAAGCCATGTCTTCCCTGGACCGGAAACAAGCATCCTAGGACCGGTTTCTGGCATTCCAGCCGTCATCAGCCAGGCTTGCTTGAATCCAGTGGCAAAGTGAGCAAGGGACCCACGTCTGGGCATACCCCCGCCAACTTAGGGCGAACAAAGCGATACAAAAGGGGATGATGGACGGAACGTTTGAGCCAATCAAACACTCACCCCCAGTCAACTGATCTGGGTTTAATCCATCATCATTCTTTAGCTCACTCCACCACCCCAGTTCAGACATGGCCATATGCAAATCAGTCTGACCCTGTGCCTCATGGGAACAGTCCAGCCCGAACTGCCAAGCCATGTCTTCCCTGGACCGGAAACAAGCATCCTAGGACCGGTTTCTGGCATTCCAGCCGTCATCAGCCAGGCTTGCTTGAATCCAGTGGCAAAGTGAGCAAGGGACCCACGTCTGGGCATACCCCCGCCAACTTAGGGCGAACAAAGCGATACAAAAGGGGATGATGGACGGAACGTTTGAGCCAATCAAACACTCACCCCCAGTCAACTGATCTGGGTTTAATCCATCATCATTCAAGAGGGCACAGTCCCACAGTCCCACAGTCCCACTGGTGGCAGATCCAAGGGTTGGCCCATGTAGAGCTTGGGGAGGAGATTGGCACAATTAGTAACAGGGTAGCACAGAGGTTACCATTGTGTCCATGGATGACAAAGAGATAATGCTTAAAACCCGAATGCCTTCCAATACTTCCAAGTACATACAGTGGGTCACCATAAATGGGAAGAGGGTGGAGGCTCTGAGGGACACATGAGCCAGCATGATTGCTGGAAGGTGTCACCTGGTGTTCTAAGAGCAGGTAATCCCCAATGCATCCCACCAGGTTGTAGTAGCAGACAACTGTGAGAGTCACTACTCAGTGACTCTGGCTCCCTTTGAGTGAGAGGGGTCAGGTTCCTAAAAGTAGCTGTGAGCCTTGCCATGCCTGTTAGGCAATGATCTTCAGCTCTCTATATAGAAGGAAGAGAAGCTCCAATCACATCATCCATGGCAGCCCAAGAGGGGAGTCAAAGAGGCCTGTAGCCTGGAAAAATGGCCCTGGAATCTGTGATGAAGAGAAATAGCAAGAGGCATGAAAACCCAGCCCCTGAAGCTCACACGTCCAAGACAAAGATGTGCCCGAGGACGCCACACTGGAGCCGACGGGGGAGGATATTGCAACTTTAGGAGACCTGCTGGAGCTTCCTGGATAGCAAGTTTAGTTTGGGCCAACCAGGGCGGAGTTCTGTAGAGCTCAGAAAGAGTGCCAAACTCCATAGGGCTTGAGACAGCAAATTTAGGTCCAGGCAGCTGGTGACACCTCAGGAGATCACCTGATCTATTGGGAAGGTGATCTCTGATATAGTCTGTCTAAGGTTCCTGAGCCTGGGGCAACAGGTGTGTTGGTGGTCTCCCAGGGCTACAGAATATTCCTATTGGGTCTGGCTTGTGATAGAGGCCTGGATGGACATTGGGGTAGGACAATACCTTAGTCAGGCTTGGTACCCTCTTTTATTGGACCCAGATGAAGACAGCCTCAAATGCATTCTGTAGGTCATATCCCACCTGCGAATGACAGTGGGAAGTCAAGGAAAAAGCTAAAGGCTCCCCTGGTTCTCCTGCATGTCATTGGCACCCCCTTTAAAAGGAAGGCATCACCATTTTTGGACCCCTGTGCCCCAAATGTGCCTGGTGCAACAGATCTATCCAGATATTGCTGGACCATGCCACTAGATTCCCAGAGACCATACCTCTGAGATCTGTGACTGCACCTACAGTGGCAAGGACCCTGATAGAGATTTGTACCTAGGTGTGGTTCCCCAAAGAGGTGCTGTTTGACAGGAGCGCCAACTTCAGTCTGCACACATGAAGTCCATGTGGAATGAGAGTGGTGTAACCTATACGTTCCTCACACCCTATTCACTCCCAGACAACTGGGCTTGTTCAAAGGTTTAAACAGGGACCATGAAAGGCATAACTATGGGCCTGCCTGAGCCCAAGAGGCAGAAGTGAGATGTCTACCATGCCTGCTTTTTTCCTACATGGAAGTGCCACAGAAGGTAGTTGTGTTTAGCCTATTTGAACTCCTCTATGGCCATGCTGTTAAAGGAACTCAAAGGTTCGTAAAGAAGGGGTAGGATTAAGGTTCCAAGAAGCTCCCCCAGGATGTATTCAGCTGGCCCAGAGGAATCAGATGTAGCTCTTCTGAAAGAAGGCATCTGCAAATCCTGAGGCCAGCCAAGAGGTGATAAAGCTCTGGCATTACCTGAAGGACACTCTAGTCGTGTTCCAGCTTGACCAAAAGGTGTGGGTGATGGAGCCAGTGGTGCCCTGGGCCTTCCAAAACTGCTGCTTATGAGGTAAATGACAGAAAGGGGGGAGATCACCTACTTGGTGGACTTCAAGACTCCTAGGATACCCTTAAGGGTAGTCCATGTGAATCACTCCAAACCCCATTATGAGAAGTCTGAAGTCACCATGCTCCTCATGACAGATGATGGGGTAGAAGAGGAGGGTCAACTTCTCCCCAACCTCCTATCTTCCAAGAAGCCGGATGGGTTAGTGGAGGGTGTCAACCTCTACCCTACCCTGTCGCCATAGTAGCAGAGCGACTATCACCAACTATTTGGGTAGTGTGCCTCTTTATGCTCCCTCACCCCTGGCTTACACATATGTGTACCATAATATTGACACAGGAGACAGCATGCCTGTGGACATTTTTATTACAGGTTATCTGACAAGGTGAGGGCTAGCATTAAAGAAGAAGTCTCCAGGATGCTTGAATTAGGGGTGATTGAAAACCTCAATAGTACCAGGTCCAACTCAATAGTCCTGGTACCCAAAGACACCATACCGGGCACTGCCCCAGAATTCAGGTTCTGTGTCCATTACTGGGGGCTCAGCTCAGTCACCAACATTGATACTCACCCCATCCCCTGAGCTGATGAGGTGCAACAGGCAGGCCTGACTATCAAGGCCAGAGAGTGCCAGATAGGGTAGGGTTCTATGGTGTATCTGGGACACATAGAGGGTTGGGGCAAGGTGATATCCCTCGAAGCCAAGCTAGAGGCTATCCTTTTATGGTAACACCACAACACTCAGACAGAAGTGTGGACCTTCCTACGCCTCACAGGATACTATAGGAGGTTTTTGGAGAGGCATGGCACCATTGTAGCCCCCTAACCGAGATGATGTCAAAGAAGCAGCCCAAGAAGGTGGTCTGGACAGAGGCCTGACAGAAAGTCTTTGATACCCTCAAGGAGGCCATGTGTACACCTGTACTCAAGGCCTCTGATGTCCCCAAGGAGTTGATAGTTTAGACTGATGCTTAAGAGCATGGCCAAGGGGACTAGATCAACCTGTAGCATTCAGTCACAGGTGGTTACATTCAAAGGGACAGAGGTAGAGCGCTATTGAGAGAGAAGCTTTTGCAGCAGTCTGGGCACTAAATAAGCATAGACCATAACTATTTGGGACTCATATCTGAGTTTAGAAAAACCACCGGCCCCTCGGGTGCCTAATATAGAAGACAATACTAAACTGTTCAGGTGTTCCATCTCCTTACAGGGAATGGACTTTCCGTTGGAACACTGCACTAGGATCACACCACTCTAAAGCTGATGGTCTATCCAGGTTCTTCCACCATAGTAACGAGAACTTCCATGAGAGTGGGTAGTTTTTACCACTTTCAGCTCTGGGGGACACATATTAGACCTGCCAGCCTTAGGGTGGTGTTTCCCCCAAACATTTTGCTCACTCCCCTCCTGTTGGCTGAAATTCCTTTTTGACTAAGTCCCAAGGTAAAACTCCAGACTGGGTCAAACCTGGTTTGTGTATCCGGCATTTGCTCCATCACAGCTCAACTGAAATTGCATCTAGGTCTCGGTTTATGGCGAGCATTGACTACCATTCATGATTTGCACCTTTTAGCACTATTTTTAGTTACAAATTTAAAAATTCAGATCTCTACTTCCACTTATTGGATGTTGTTGTTTTGGTGTTATTTTGCTCAATAAAGTGTTCTCCATTTATATAAATTAGAGTGTGATTTTTATTGTGTTGTGCTTTTCGACATTTTTTAATTGTTTTGTTACTTCTAATGCTCTACACATTTTCTTACGTTAAGCCTGTATACTTTGTACCACAGCTGCCAGGGAATGAGCTCAGATTTCAATTACTGAAACCTTTATCTGGATTTATCCAGATAGTGGCCTTCTTACTTGTGGTGGACCACCATCCACCCAAATTATTAAATTTCTTTTTCATGACAAGATAGTTCACATTTTTCCTGACTTACTTTCTTGTAATAAAATAGAATAGTTGTCGAAACATTAGGGTTTACTTTTTCAGCATTCGTACTTCATAATATTTTTTTATGGCCCAATGTATTTTTAGATTAGTGAATAGCAGTTCGGCTAACAAATGTGATTTGCAAAGCTCCTTGATAATTCAGACAAGAATTCAAATTTACTTACTGTCTTGTTTGACGAAAATTTAGTAAAGCTGGGAATGAATTAAGTAATTTACTAAACATGATTGTAGCAGTTGCAAATACTACTCATGCAGCTTTGCTAATTATCCTTCTGAATTGCAGATGGGATCTAGAATTACAAACTGTGTGCCACATTAAAAGAGGTGAAATTAAAATAGCACCATTTTATGAAACTCTTATGTTCTTTTTGGGACCACAGTTGCTTCTGAAGCATCAACTAATTAAAAACACCAGGACAATTCTCCCAAAAACATTCAAATTAAAGGTTACTTTCACACTTGAGTGGTATATGTCAAAACAGATTTTTTCTCCTTTTAGAAACAAGCCTCACAAATATCATGCATAGCAAATACGGAGATAAAATAGGAAAAACACCAGACATTTCAACCATCAGCCCAGACTATTAAGCATGTTTAACAGTAAAGATGTTTCAAAGATTTGTTTTCAAATTGCTTTTATCCTAATCAAATTTGACTCACTTACTTAAAAAGGTGACATTGGTTTGAATGACAAAATATTTGTAACATATTTCCTACCGACTCTTAAACCAAGATGCAATGACCCTATTACCCGTTGTCAGATGAGTGCAAAGAGCATCTTAATGTGACTACAGAATAAAATGAATTTGCTCCTTTATGGAAAGAAGGAGATGCTGTAAATGATAATTAACAAAAACAGATGGAGAAATGTTGAATTTCTGTTTGTTACCAATTATTTAAATATTTAACTCTGTGCGTCACCAATCCATAAACTACATGTTGATTTAGCTTAACTTCATCTTTAATTAACTTATGGATTAGCTTAAATATTAAGATGACTCTGTAAGTGAAAATGATGTTCCCTCTGTAGCTCGCATTCATAGTTTTCAAGAAATCATCTGTAAAGCAGGTAGTCAAGTATTAAAGGATTTTAGTTGCCTCATGTATGAAAGCGCCTCTTTTTGCATGATTAGCCCCGACTTTTTGCCTGATGCGATTTCAATCTGTAAGTGCACTGGGTCCTTGCTATCTAGGTTCCTAGTGCCAGATCTCTTACCCAAACACTGCACTATGATTGGCAACACTTCAGCTACCCTGTAAATCCCTAGTAAATGGTACTCCTGGTACCTAGGGCATGGGTACTGAAGAGGGTCCTCTGGGGCTGCAGCACTGGATGCGCCACCCCTGGGACCCCTCACCAAGGCTATGCACTCTGCCATTGCTGGCTCCATGTCTTGGTGCAGAGACGTCCGAAGATTCGACATGGGACAAGCCCTGTGTGCCATGCCACCCATACACTGCAAAAGATATAGGTAAGTCACCCCTACTGCAGGCCTTTAACCCTAAGGCAGAGTGCACTATATCCTATGATAGGGGATATCAGCATGAGCAGATAAGCCCCTACAATGTCCAGTCTATTCTGAGATATTGTAAGTGCACAGGGAAGCCCTAAGGAGTAAATAGGCTGGATACTTGTCAAATCAAGCTTCCTAGCTCCATGATAGCTTTACTGATTTCTAAGATGTTTGGTACCAAACATCTTATCTTAATAAATTCTCGCTGATGCCAGTGTTGTATTTATTAATACATTTACACAGGAGACCCTTTTAGAGGGTCCCTTGAAAACCTACCAAGCACTGGTGTGGTCTCTGACTTGTTTTCTCCAGTCTGCCACCACCAGACCTGTTTCTGACCTCATGGGGTGAGCGCCAGCACTCTCAGAGGGCAGTGACAAAGCCTGCTCTCTGCGGAGGTGCTTCACACCTCCTCCAGGACAGGATGGCCTTCCTAGGCAAGAAGCTTCAAAGGGGATGCAGCTTTTGAAATCTAACCCAGGAACCTCCAGATAGTGGGGGAAGCCAAACCCCCCTTTCCTGCTCCACTTTTGGTGGGAGGAAAGGTGCAAAAATGAGTTAGATTAGTAGGAGGGTCCCCACTTAGCCTACACCATCCCTAGGGCGGGACAGGCAATGTGAACCCCTCTCCTGAAATTTCAAAATCTTGGGTGGTGGTGAAAAACCTATCAGAGCTACGTTATTGACCCTTCCCACAGGAAGCGGTCACCAGAGGGTGTAAATATCCTAAAGGTAGTAGCATATTTGAGACTGCCTGTCTCCCAATTTAATGTGCCTAAATTCAGTATTTAGGTGGCACTCCCAGACCTGAACATCAGATTCCATTGATAAGAGAAGACCAGGACAAAGAAGACCCATTGCACGAGAACTGAAGCATTGCTGCAGAAGAAAAAGGCACCAAACCCTGCCTGCTGCCTGAAAGACTCGACAATCGCTGCCTGCTGTGCCGTCCTGAACCTGAAAGGACTTCAAGAACCCGGGAGCACCTTCAGCCTTCAAGATATTGCTGAGATGCCCCTTTGGAGTGAAGGTATCAATTCCCTGCACTCTGCAGGCACCGATCCTGTGAAGCCCGGTTTGTCAACTTGGTGCTCCCTGACGACCTCAGCGCAGCAACGAAGCAAGAAAAGGTACAACTTTTGTTCTTCCAGTGCTTGCTGTCCACTTCAGATAGTTTTGTCCCTGCTAAATGGTGAGCGGTTAACACCCATATGGTCTTCCTGAACTCAGAAGGAGGCTGGTGTCCCTTGGGCAGAATTGTTAACTCTCTCAGTCAAGAATGTCTATTCAAGCTCTTGAGGGACTGAGTGGCAAACTGGTTTTAGGAGAGGTTTGGCTCTGGCAGCCCAAAAGGCTGTTTTTATATATTGACCTTTCCACTTAAATTATCAAAAATCTGATTTCATCATTAAATCAGATTTTGAAAATGAGGTAAGAAATAACTTTGCAGCATGTTTATAGCATTTCCCAGGCATAGGTAAGAAATATAATAATATTGTTATCATGTTATAATAAAAGGCAACCATAACTTCACTTTAACATTTGTCTTTAACAGACTTTTTTTATCATATACCACATCCAAGTCTTGCCTGCACCTAACCCTCCACATTTGACCAGGCTCGCTGTGCATTTGGTTTTCAAAAGGGCCCATCATCCAACTCTCCACAATTACATCTAGTGTGCATGGCCTTTGGCCACGCCCTGCACCAAACCCTTAATAGGTGTCCAACACCCACTATGTACAACATTTGGTTGTGCACAGTAAGTTGGCTTTACGGCCTGGTCTCCAGGCCCAACATTTTGACCATGTACAGGGGGTTTTGTCAAGGGACTGCCCAGTGTCCAACTCGCAGGAGGCAGCCAACAACAGCAGTGTATGGCCTTTGTCTGTGCACAGCGGGGATTGCCCATAGGCCTGGCATTCAACAAGTACTTGCTCATAACAATCCATGAGCAGCCGGCCCTTGCTCTGAAGGATCTTTGGCCATGAGCATCAGAAGTGTCAGATGCATGTTCTGATCCCAGCTGCAAAATGTATTGAGCAGTGGGGCATACACCACAGTACTCCAAGATGCCAAGCCTTAAGCACCTCAGTAGTATTCATTTTCTTCCATAGGACTTGATGATCCCATGCTGGATTTGTGAATCCTGAGGCTGCAGGATGGTCGATGGGATCAAAGGCAGATCAGGGATTTGCAAATCCATCATGGAACCTGTGATAACAGTCATTTTTATTATTATTGTATTTATGGTGACCCCTGTGAGGACTCTCCACATGGGCCTGAAGGTTAAGGTAGATGCACTCTGCCCCCTTACGCCCTTTTGTGTTTATTCTTTCCCAAAATGGGACTCGTGGACTATGTTGGGTAATGGCGGCTACAACAGAAATGGTTCTGTGATGGCCAGCCAATCAAAACAAGGCAGATACATAAATCCAATGTCAGTTAAAAAATCCACATGGGACAATGGGAGGATAAGCACACTAGTCCAATGGAGTGCCTTGTGTTTTTGAATGGATTTATTTATGGATTTGTGACTCCACAGAGTAACCACAAATTAACGATCCAGATATCCCTAAAGTTTAACCTTCCTTGAGTAAAGTTCTACCTTTGTGCCAGATTTACTGTAAATTCATTCAGCTATTTTTCTATAGTAGTAGTAATAACTTTATTTCAGCCATGTGGCCATAAAAGGGCATAATAAAATACATAATCCACAATCTTTAAAATAATAATAAAAAAGACAATCCATATCTAGAGATTAAAGAGCAGTACAAAGAAGTAATACAGCAACATGATATTGTTATCATATAATAGTACATTTTCCAAGTGTACTAGGTCTCATGCTGCTTGGCACATGCCGCCTAAGCATATCAAAATAACATATAAAAAATATAGAGTATAACAATGTTCAACAGTTAAATCCTTGAAACCAATTGTAGACAAAGAAAATAAGTTTTGAGCCGTTCTGGTCTCTTATGCAAAAGACAAAATAAATACCCAGATAAGACAGATGTAATACAAAATGATGTAACACTGAGAAGTTGAGCATTCACACAAAAGTAAATCTTGCTTAAAACTTTTGTTTGCTATTCAGGAACCTTGTCTCCCCTAGGGAAGCCTTGGCCTCTTACTCTAGACATGCTGTGTCGAAACATTGGCATAAAGTTCAGTAGCAGGATTCTGGGACCCATAAAAAGCAAATAAAGTGCATAGAATACAACATCAGTAAATTGGTAATCAAATAAGTGCCTAGTAATGTGGCATCAAAAATTTATTTATTGCACTCAATAGAAGTTGAGAAGCTCAAGATCATTTATTAGTAAAAGCATTTAGAGGTAATATACCAAATAGAAATTTAATAAAAAGGTTTTTGAAAGGGGAGGGAAATCACATCATGAAAAGTTTCAAATTTAGGGAGCGGTTTGTGAGATAAAAGTTGATCAGAAAGAGTTCCTAAATTGGTGGAGTGGTGCCACTAGGTCACTACGAAGTCCCAATCAGTTTTTGTTATGAGGGCTTTCGTGTTAGGATCTATGGTCTCAGGAAGTGTGTATATTGTCTGGAGACCCAGTTTGGAGAACCATACCTTTAGTTACCAGAATCACTTAATTTTGTTACCCATACCAAGATTTTTGACTTCCAGAAGATCCTTTCTGTACTGATCTAGTTCTTGATAAGACCAAAGACTAGCCCAGTATAAAAGGGGTTTAAGAGCAGCAAGATGATTGACTCCATTGAGGGAGGTCGATAATTATGGGTATGGAAGGTGCGCTTGACAGAAGATCAAGTAGTAATTCAATAAACGTAAGTTCTTTAGCCCTATATGGCCTAATATTAGATATTCCCCATAAATCTGCACCATAGAGCGCTGCTGCCTGAGGTTTGGCCCTGTAACCCTTCAGTACTGAAGAAACCACCTGGAGTTGAGAAGATCTATGCATTTTTATAACGCCGGCCTAAGTATGCTATTTTTTTTTTTAATGAAGAACAAAGAATTCTATGGGAATTAATAGAGGATTTGGCACTTTTGAGACCCACCCCCCTCTTTCTTGGAGTCTTCTTGATGAATTTGACCTAAACATAGTTATACTGAAGATTTTGGAACTGATGTAAAATATATAGAGGGGTCGAGAGCTGAGATGTTCATAAATGTCACCAGAACATGGTTGATGGAAATACTGGACCATATTACACAAGGTACCGATTATGTATTTTTACATTACATATTTATTTTAGGTTAGTTCGCTTGGAAAACATGGTTACTCATTGTAGTTAAAATGTTTAGGTTTTGTTAAAGTTACTTAAGTAAATTCTTGATGAAACAAGGTCAAATGTGAGGGCCACTGGATTTATGTGATTCTCTGGCAGCAGTGTCTACCAAAAAATAATGGATTTACCATATTTGCCGCGTCATTTGAAAAAATTGCAGAGTTCACCAAAATGTTGTTTCTAGCTCAAAAATATGAAAATGATTCTGCCAGAGAATGTGCCATATAATATGCAGTTGTTGCCAGCATATTTTAGATAACCTTGCAACATAATGTGGACTTTATGCTGCATAATTCCAGTAGCTTTGAAAATGCTAATCTCTGCAGAGTTGTTTGGGTCTGTCATTATAATAATTTATTCAAAATTTAGCAGAAAACTGTGAAGAATACTTCGCATTTCACAGTTCCCTGTGAGCTAGGGCTTTTTTTTATCACTGCAATTTATGCAATAGGAAAAGCGTTTTTCGTTTTGCCAATAATGTTGGCGTTGTTTGATGAATCTTAATGAAATTTTCAAAATTAGCATGATTCTCAGTTCAGCTTCTGTGTTCAAAGTGTCAGGGTGAACCGTCAAGCGGGGGCTGACAGAAAGGGGAGATCTCAAAACACGTATCCCCCAAGTTAATTCCCATAGAGATTTTAGACATGGCCCGAACCACTGGACGGAATTACACCAAGTTTGTCAGAAAGCTAGCTCTTCGTCAAGAAAGTGTGCTGTTTGTGATTTAGGTGTAAATCCGTTCAGTAGTTTTTGAGATATTAACTGAAAATCAAATTTGTATATGTAGGGATGCGGACTCACCATGGATCCATTCGCCTTAAATCAGCGCCTCCATGCACCAAAGCAAGGTTCTGATTGGCTGGCCGCAACTTGACAGAAAAGTTTTGGCTGCCAATTATATCTTGTTAATGACCCCCTGGGCTGAAAATTACTGAGCAAAGAGAATAAAGGAGTCAGGGTAGAGATACCCTGACCCCAGCGGTGTGTTAGAGGGGTCCCAGAGGGACCCATAAAGGCCAATAAATTGCCTTATAAAAAGTTTTTCTCAACGTGCTGGAATACACAGATCCCTGGTGCTCAGCGTGACCCCGTGTGGGTCCTCTGTTCAATGGTGAATCCCGCCGCAGCTCATCAGAGGCCCGCCCCTTTCTCAACCACTCTGCAATTGTGCCTCTTTGCACACTACTCATTGGGGGATGAAGTCCCCTTGTACGCTGGGGGTTGTTGGGGGATAAGATCCTCTCCCGTTTCCACCAGTAAGTCCCACACAGTGGGATTGCTGTGAGCTCATCGTAGGCCCTGCTTCCTTTCTACACCACTCTGCAAATGCGCATCATGGTGCATTACCTGTTGGGGGATGAAGTAGCCTTGACTGCTGAGGGTCGTTGAGGGACAAGAACCCCGATTGCTACCACTGGTAAGCCCCACTCAGTGGGATTGATGAGAGCTTGTCAGAGGCCTGCTCCCTTTCTCCACCACTCTGCAAACGTGCCTCCTGATGGAGTGATGGTTGGGGTATGAAGTCCCCTTGGCTGCTGGGGGTAGTTGGGGGAAAAGAACAATTGATGGACAGAATGCTGCACAATGCCAAACATTTATCCCAGTACAGAGATCTGGTCCTAAATCCATCATTTTTTTGGTCCCCATGCCATTCCAGTTCAGACCCAGTAATATTCAAATCAGTCTTGACCCTATTCCCATGGGAACAGCCAGTCCGAACTGCCAGGCCAGGTCCTCCCTGGACTCAAAACAAACATCCTGGGACTGGTTTCAGGGCATCAGCCCTCATCAGCCAGGCTAGCTTGACTCCATTGGCATGGAGAGCATGGGACCCACGTCTGGGCATACCCGTCCCACTCGGGGTGGCAAAGAAAAAAAAGAATTTGATAGACAGAATGCTGCACAACAGCCTAATGCAAATCAGTCTTGACCCTGTTCCCCATGGGAACAGTCCAGCCCGAACTGCCAGGCCAGGTCCTCCCTGGACTGGAAACAAGCATCCTGGGACTGGTTTAAGGACATCACTCCTCATCAGCCAGGCTAGCTTGACTACAGTGGCATGGAGAGCACAGGACCCACGTCTGGGCATACCCATCCCACTAGGGCTGACAAATGCACAAAGAACTATTGATGGACAGAATGCTGCACAATGTCAAACATTCACCCCAGTACAGAGATATGGGCCTAAATCCATTGTATGTTTGCTCCCCATGCCATTCCAGTTCAAACTCAGCCATATGCAAATCAGTCTTGACCCTGTTCCCCATGGGAACAGTCCAGTCCGAACTGCCAGGCCAGGTCCTCCCTGGACTGGAAACAAGCATCCTGGGACCGGTTTTGGGGCATCACCCTGTCGCATTTCAAAGAAGGATCTCTACGCAGCCAAAGTAGGTGAAGAATGTAAGTTTATTCTCAGCAGAAGATCCCATCCAGCACAGCCAGTAAACCAACTGTTATCCGTCCTCAACCTTCAAACCTCAGTATGTGACATAAGCAGGTTCCAATTACATATACAACATTCCACATGCCAATGACATGACATCACACAGCCACTGTAAACAAGCAGAGGCAAGTGGCATACCACACACCCCTCATCAGCCAGGCTAGCCTGAGTCCAATTGCATGGAGAGCACGGGACCCACGTCTGGGCATACCCGTCCCACCCTGGGTGACAACTGCAAAAATAACAATTGATGGACAGAATGCTGCACAATGCGATACATTCACACCAGTACAGAGATCTGGGCCTAAATCCATTGTTTTTTTTGCTCCCCCATGCCATGCCATTCCAGTTCAGACCCAGTCAAAAGCAAATCAGTCTTGACCCTATTCCCCATGGGAACAGTCGAGCCCGAACTGCCAGGCCAGGTCCTCCCTGGACTGGAAAGAAGCATCTTGGGACCGGTTTCAGGGCATCCCCCTTCATCAGCCAGGCTGACTTGACTCCAGTGGCATGGAGAGCACAGGGCCCACGTCTGGGCATACCCGTCCCACTTGGGGTGACAAATGCAAAAAGAACAATTGATGGACAGAATGCTGCACAATGTCAAACATTCACCCCAGAATAGATATCTGGGTCTAAGTCCATCGTTTTTTTCCTCCCCATGCCATTCCAATTCAGACCCAGCCATACGCAAATCAGCCTTGTTCCCGTTCCCCATGGGACCAATCCAGCACGAACTGCCAAGCCAGGTCCTCCCTGGACTGGACAGAAGCATCCTGGGACCGGTTTCGGGGCATCACCCCTCATCAGCCAGACTGGCTTGACTCCAGTGGCATGGAGAACACGGGACTGACGTCTAGGCATACCCGTCCCACTCTGGGTGTCAAATGCAAAAAAAACAACTGATTGACAGAATGCTTCACAATGTCAAACATTCACCCCAATACAGAGATCTGGACCTAAATCCATTGTTTTTTGCTCCCCATGCCATTCCAGTTCAGACCCAGTCATATGAAAATCAGTCTTGACCCTGTTCCCCATGGCAACAGTCCAACCCAAAATGCCAGGCCAGGTCCTCCATGGACCGGAAACAAGCGACCATGGACCAGTTTCGGGACATCACCCCATATCAGCCAGACAAGCTTGACTACAGTGGCATGGAGAGCACGGGACCCACGTCTGGGCATGCCCATACCACTCGGGGTGACAAATGCAAAAAGAACAATTGATGGACAGAATGCTGCACAATGTAAAAACATTCACCCTAGTAGAGAGATCTGGGCCTAAATCCATCATAGTTGGGGGCCAAAGACCCCTCCTGTTAGCACCAGTAAGTCCCACATAGTGAGATTATTGAGAGTTTGTCGGAGGCCCCACCCCCTTTTTCCACCTCTCTGCAAATGCTCCTCCTGGAGCACTACTGGTTTGGGGACGAAGTCCCCTTGGCTCCTGAGGGTCATTGGGAGCCAAGAATCCCTCCTGTTACCACCAGTAAGTCCCACACAGTGCGATTGTAGATCGCTCATTGGAGGCCCCGCTCCCTTTCTCCACCACTCTGTAAACACAGCTCCTGGTGCACTACTGGTTGTGGGATGAAGTACCCTTGGCTGCTGAGGGTCATTAGGGGCCAAGAACCCCTCCTTATACCACCAGCAAGTTCCACATAGTGGGATTGCTGAGAACTTGTCAGAGGCCCCGCACCCCTTTCTTCACCCACTGTAGAGCCCCATGCAGCCACTCACACAGCCACTCACATACCGATACAGCCGCTCACAAACCCACTCACACACCCACACAGATACTCACACACCTATTCACAGACCCATATAGCCACTAACACACCCACACCCACTCACTCCCACTCACAAACACATACGTCCACTCACAAACCCACTCACACAGCTACTCACACACCCACATAACCATTCACACACCCAGTCACAGACCCATACAGCCACTCACATACCCACTCACTGACCTTTACAGCCACTCACACACCCACTCTGAAAGGTTACAGTTTGGAAATAAAATTAAAAAAACTTAGAAATTCACTAAAAACACTAAGGTTACAGGGATGGTATAGTTAGGAAATACAATAAAAATAACCCGTAGAAATTCACTGAAAAATCTAGGGTATGGTTAGGCTCAGGTTTCACTTGTACAAAACCAATGTAATTCAGCAGTTATAGTTACCTGAGCAAACTATAACTTACGCAATTCACTGCTTATGACCTGACATATTACATCACTCATGACATGGTCAGCGACATCAATGATGGCATCAATGATGACAACTCAAAAGACATTACCGATGGCCAACTAGCAGCAGGAAGGGGGGTCCAACCAGGGTAGAGTTCTGCAAGGCGCATCTAGAGTGCCCCACTCTTGAGGGCCTACAGCAGCAGGCCAAGGCCCAGGCAGCTGACGATAACTCTGGTAATCTACAGGGAAAGTGGACTCCTGTATTAGTGAACCTAAGGTACCTGAGCCTGGGGCAGCAGGCATGTTAGTGGTCCCTCAGTGCTACAGGGCCTTCCTATCAGAGCTCCTTCCATAAACAATGGTTCCTGTGGACTGATACTATTTATTTCAATATTAATACTTTGCCTAATAGCAATGTAAAGGGCTACTGTGTTGTCAGAAGGCAAAGAACCACCAATACCAATAATCAAGTCTATCACAGTAGATTTTATAGTATAGAACGAAGGAACTAGTATATACAGTATTAAAAAATTTAAACACAATAAAAAACAACTGTGCGTAGTCTCCCCAGTGAAAACAGGAACCTCTAATAGTGGTGCTGGATTGTGACAGTACAATGATATGCGCTTGTTAATGGTTCGCTTTTGCTTTGTGTCGACGACGTTTCGACCCTCTGTGCAGTATGGGGTCTCATCAGGACCTAGGGTTGTAGGGACATCTATGGAGAAAAGTATAATATCAGTATAGGGCCCATATACCGGCACAAATGCGACTAAAAGGAGAAAGATTACAAAGTAAATACCTGATGATGAGGCCGCGCAGCCACGTGAGGAGTGTGTGCCACACGTGAGTGAAAGAATAGAGAAGAGATACTCACAATGGGACCCAGCTGGGTACTGATTGTGGGAGAAAACAAAGGGAGGCATGAGTTAGAGAATAGAGTGGTCCTGTCCTGATTCCATATAAATGACTCATAGAAAGGAGGCGCTTACCCCAATTTGTGAGAGGAAAGGAGGGGCTGCTCGTCAAGGATAGCACAGCGTTGCGATGAGGAAATGATACACTATAGCGTAGGTGGGCTACTAGTGTGAAGAGGAACTCTGTAAGACAGACCACGCATTAAAATTGTGTGTGCCAACAATGGTTCTGAAAAAGTCACCACGTGGTGGTAGTTACCTCAATGGCAATGTGCACGGGCCTGAGAGGCTCCTATGTCTCCAGATGAGGCGAAGGAATTATTTTACTTGAATGCCCTAGGGGGGAAAAGGATGCATGATTACTATGCGTCTTGTGAGGTGCCTAATATTACGTACATGCGGGCCTAAAATGGGGAAAGTAAGACTTACCAATTGGTAACTGATAACCAAGGTCTCGCCATCGGTGTTGCTGATATATTCAGAAAAATGGGTCCTGTGAGGGATAGGAACCGGCATTAATTACTGACATGCGTCCGAGCGGGCGTCAACGTAATGCATGAAAATTACAAAAAACGGGTCCTGTGGTTGCCAGGAACCGTGATTAATCTAGCAGTGCGCGTGGGAGCGGATCGAGCAGGGTGCTGTCAATTGCTCACCTTGAAAAGCCAGAGTTCCTCCTACGCTCGGGACGATGCACCGCGCGGACAGCAAAGCCGCGAGAGTCAGCTTTGCACAGGTTCAATAGCAATGAGCGCTTGTGTTACAAGCCTCTAAATACAGAAGGATCCCGCCGAAACCGGAATGGACCACAGGCATCTAGGTAGATTTCCGCGAGATGTTGCCATCCGGTTTTCGGAGAACGGTGGAAAACATAGAAGAAAGACCTGAATAGAGGAAGAATGAGTCAGATAAGATGAAAGAAAAGCGCGTAGCATACAACGTGACTGCGGGTCCCAGGGGCTGAAATTGATCAATTGCAGCAAGGGTATTTTTACACATGCTATGTATTGAAAGGCTTGAGGGGCTAACACCAGTCATATTTCTCTTGTGTAGGATATCACATATTAGCCTTGAATTAATAAAATTGTTGTGTTTGTTGCAGTTACTCACACATCAGGAATTGCATGTGTGTAGAGGCAGTGGTTTTGACACATGATATGGCCGGCCAAGGAAATGGCTGTAACATAGAACACAGGGGTTCGACCATATATTCACATTTCTTTGTATTTACATGTATTTATATATTCACATTTCATCATATATATTGTCTGTTTTAGAAGTTGCACTCCGAGTGCTGGGCACAATAAAAACTTGTTTTTAAGCGGAAACCGGCAATAAAACATGCATATCCCTTGTAGGACTACATTACGTAAGCTATGGAAACAAAATTAGTAAGGTTCCGCAATTATTTACACATCAGGAAATAATTTGGCATATAACACCATATAAATTGTTATGAACAAGAATAATCAAATGCATAGCCCACAGGTATCAAACAATAATCACAGTACAAATTCACATATCCAATGTTACGATGTAGTTTAGCCATACATTAGCTACAGGGTCTGTTGAGCAACATTGGTGATCTATTCACATTTCATCATGTGTCATGTACATCCTAACGGTGTAGCCTCTGTGTGGGTGCAGTGTTAGACTGAGGACATATGCTAGTGTGCCAGTGTAGTTACGAAACCTCGCCATTCCTCAACAGAGTTGAGCCCCTACTCTAAGGAGTTGGTTCTCTCTATCCAGCGACATTCAAGTCGTTGTACGATTTGTGAGATGTCTCCACCTCTTTCGGGGATGGTGGCAATATCAATTACTTAGCGATACAAAAGGGGATGATGGACGGAACGTTTGAGCCAATCAAACACTCACCCCCAGTCAACTGATCTGGGTTTAATCCATCATCATTCTTTAGCTCACTCCACCACCCCAGTTCAGACATGGCCATATGCAAATCAGTCTGACCCTGTGCCTCATGGGAACAGTCCAGCCCGAACTGCCAAGCCATGTCTTCCCTGGACCGGAAACAAGCATCCTAGGACCGGTTTCTGGCATTCCAGCCGTCATCAGCCAGGCTTGCTTGAATCCAGTGGCTAAGTGAGCAAGGGACCCACGTCTGGGCATACCCCCGCCAACTTAGGGCGAACAAAGCGATACAAAAGGGGATGATGGACGGAACGTTTGAGCCAATCAAACACTCACCCCCAGTCAACTGATCTGGGTTTAATCCATCATCATTCTTTAGCTCACTCCACCACCCCAGTTCAGACATGGCCATATGCAAATCAGTCTGACCCTGTGCCTCATGGGAACAGTCCAGCCCGAATTGTGATATAATAATTGGCAATCAGAACAGACAAAACACGTGGGGGAGGTTCAGGAGAAATCAGCCCATTACTTTTTCTGAATCCTCAGGAGGATCAGACGATTCTGACGCCTAACCAGGTCCTAGCCGACCAGATAACCATTCAGGACAGCCTTTTTTAGATCGAGGAGGGAAAGCCAAAGGGAAGACTTGGCACCAGTACACAGGTGAACGACAAACACGGCGGAAGCACTATCAGTGGGGTCCCCAACCATACTAAGCCAAGATATGAGTAGCATGATGAACATTCCCATTTTTTATTTGTCTCATCACATAATGTCATCCTCTGAAATATCACTCCTGAGCAAAGGCTTGTCTTTTGTCATAACAGAAAGAACCAATTTTTTCAATTTGAAGGCAGACATTTTTCAGTTTTTCAGAAAGATTCGTCTCAAATTGTTCTTCAGAGATAGAGATCCTATAACACAAGACTCAGTGACAGGCCTACGACCGACATCTACCTTTTATCCCACTAATGCTATGATGCCACCTGAATTGCTTGCCTTTGAGAAGCTAGTACTACAAGGTCTTGACCAATTGAAAACCACGAGACAGTACATACCCTACAATATCACACTACAAGAACGTCAGGCACTAAATGCATTAAAAAATGACAATTCCATAATTCTGAAACCTGCTGACAAAGGGGGTGGCATTGTAGTACAGGATCGGAAGGATTATGACAGAGATCTCCAAACAAATTGGGGAACAACAGCACTATAAGAAATTGCGTGGCAACCCACTATCAGATATTCGTAGTGATATATTGCGCCTCACCACAGAAGGGTTGAGTGAAGGGTACATTACCAAGAAGGAGTTTGAGTTCCTTAATGCAGAGAATCCCAGGACCCCGGTCCTGTACACATTACCCAAGATACACAAAAGTACCACTAATCCCTCAGGTCGTCCAATTCTGTCTGGATGCGGGTCCATCCTGGAACCTATTGTGAGATACATAGATTTTTTCATTAAAGACTTTGTCCCTGTGCAAGAAACTTATGTGAGAGATACGATGTATATGATCAACCTGGTTGATGGGATGGCATTTGATATTGACTCAGAGTGGTTAGCGACCCTTGATATTTCCTCATTGTATACAAACATACCACAAGAGGAATGTATTCAAGTAGTAGAGAAGTTGCTTGAGACAAGACCTAGGCCTATTCAGGTACCGACCTTCTTTATCGTATCACTGCTACGCATTGTATTACAAACAAACTACTTTGTGTCAGGTGGCAACTATTACCAACAGTGCTCCGGAACTAGCATGGGAGCCGTTTATGCGCCCAATCTAGAAAATATTTATATGGACTATGTAGAACAGAAATTTGCATTGAACATTACCAGTATGTACCGTGCCAACATCAAATGTTGGAAATGGTACATTGATGACATTTTTCTCATTTGGTCAGGCAGTGAGTTAGATTTCAACAACTTTGTTTTGTACCTCAATAGTATTCAGACATACCTGACATTCACATCAACTGTACATAAATCCTCGATTCCCTTCCTGGATCTGAACATCAATCATGCCAATGGGATGTTATACACTTCCCTACATAGAAAACCGACCGAGAGAAATACGCTTCTATCATATAGAAGCCACCATCCACGTGCCCTATGAGATGGGCTACCCTTCGGTCAATTTTTGCGCTTGCGCAGAAACTGCACGCTCAAAGAGGACTACATGCGGGAAGCAGAAATATTGAAAGCTAAGTTAGTTACCAGAGGATACCCCAACAGACTGGTGAAAAAATGCATGAAACGTGCTTGGTTTTGTCCCAGGGAGGAACTTCTAAAAAGCAAAGAAAAACCGTCAGTAGACAGACTCATTTGTGTCACTACATTTGGCACACACACAAGCAAAGTCTATAACCTTATAACCACCAATTGGGATATTATTAAAAGCATTGACCCAAGCATTGACACACCCATGTTTGCCTACAAACGGGGCAAAAACATAAAAGACCACCTAGTTAGATCATCTACTGAGATTAACACGTGCAGACCCAACACACTACAGTCCACGTGGGGTTTACCAGAAATCAGAGGGCGTCACAAATGTGGGAATTGTGTATCATGTCCTTCAACATCCAACACCAAAACATTTGAGCATGCAAATGTCAAGTATACATTGGAATTCTTTTCCAATTGTAATACACGCAATTTGGTGTATTGAATATGGTGCCCATGTGGTCTTCCATTTATTGGACAAACCCAACAACCAGTGAAAGCTAGGATTGGACAACACAGGAGTCGGATACGTAGATCAGTAGTCAATGCCCCACTGGTTTCCCACTTTGATGACAAAAATCACACTGCAGATGACATCAAATGGCAAGTAATTGATATTGCCACCATCCCCGAAAGAGGTGGAGACATCTCACAAATCCTACAACGACTTGAATGTCGCTGGATAGAGAGAACCGACTCCATAGAGGAGGGGCTCAACTCTGTTGAGGAATGGCGAGGTTTTGTAACTACACTGGCACACTAGCATATGTCCTCAGTCTAACACTGCACCCACACAGAGGCTACACCGTTAGGATGTACATGACACATGATGAAATGTGAATAGATGACCAATGTTGCTCAACAGACCCTGTAGCTAATGTATGGCTAAACTACATCGTAACATTGGATATGTGAATTTGTACTGTGATTATTGTTTGACACCTGTGGGCTATGCATTTGATTATTCTTGTTCATAACAATTTATATGGTGTTATATGCCAAATAATTTCCTGTTGTGTAAATAATTGCGGAACCTTACTAATTTTGTTTCCATAGCTTACGTAATGTAGTCCTACAAGGGATATGCATGCTTTATTGCCGGTTTCCGCATAAAAACAAGTTTTTATTGTGCCCAGCACTCGGAGTGCAACTTCTAAGACAGACAATACATATGATGAAATGTGAATATATAAATACATGTAAATACAAAGAACTGTGAATAGATGGTCGAACCCCTGTGTTCTATGTTACAGCCATTTCCTTGGCCGGCCATATCATGTGTCAAAACCACTGCCCCTACACACATGCAATTCTTGATGTGTGAGTAACTGCAACAAACACAACAATTTTATTAATTCAATGCTAATATGTGATATCCTACACAAGAGAAATATGACTGGTGTTAGCCCCTCAAGCCTTTCAATACATAGCATGTGTAAAAATACTGTTGCTGCAATTGATCAATTTCAGCCCCTGGGACCCGCAGTCACGTTGTATGCTACACGCTTTTCTTTCATCTTATCTGACTCATTCTTCCTCTATTCAGGTCTTTCTTCTATGTTTTCCACCGTTCACCGAAAACCGGATGGCACCACCTCGCGGCAATCTACCTAGATGCCTGTGTTCCATTCCGGTTTCGGCGGGATCCTTCTGTATTTAGAGGCTTGTAACACAAGCGCTCATTGCTATTGAACGTGTGTAAAGCTGACTCACGCGGCTTTGTTGTCCGCGCGGTGCATCGTCCCGAGCGTAGGAGGAACTCTGGCTTTTCAAGGTGAGCAATTGGCAGCACCCTGCTCGATCCGCTCCCACGCACACTGTTAGATTAATCACGGTTCCTGGCAACCACAGGACCCGTTTTTTGTAATTTTCATGCATTACGTTGACGCCCGCTCGGACGCATGTCAGTAATTAATGCCGGTTCCTATCCCTCACAGGACCCATTTTTCTGAATATATCAGCAACACCGATGGCGAGACCTTGGTTATCAGTTACCAATTGGTAAGTCTTACTTTCCCTATTTTAGGCCCGCATGTACGTAATATTAGGCACCTCACAAGACGCATAGTAATCATGCATCCTTGACCCCCCTAGGGCATTCAAGTAAAAGAATTCCTTCGCCTCATCTAGAGACATAGGAGCCTCTCAGGCCCGTGCACATTGCCATTGAGGTAACTACCACCACGTGGTGACTTTTTCAGAACCATTGTTGGCACACTCAATTTTAATGCGTGGTCTGTCTTACAGAGTTCCTCTTCACACAAGTAGCCCACCTACGCTGCTATAGTGTATCATTTCCTCATCGCAACGCTGTGCTATCCTTGACGAGCAGCCCCTCCTTTCCTCTCACAAATTGGGGTAAGCGCCTCCTTTCTATGAGTCATTTATATGGAATCAGGACAGGACCACTCTATTCTCTAACTCATGCCTCCCTTTGTTTTCTCCCACAATCAGTACCCGGCTGGGTCCCATTGTGAGTATCTCTTCTCTATTCTTTCACTCACGTGTGGCACACACTCCTCATGTGGCTGCGCGGCCTCATCATCAGGTATTTACTTTGTAATCTTTCTCCTTTTAGTTGCATTTGTGCCGGTATATGGGCCCTATGCTGATATTATCCTTTTCTCCGTAGATGTCCCTACAACCCTAGGTCCTGATGAGACCCCACACTGCACAGAGGGTCAAAACGTTGTCAACACAAAGCAAAAGCGAGCCATTAACAAGCGCATATCATTGTATATAGCTGCTGCTCAACGTGCATACATTTAATGGTCGACTTTTTGAAATGTGGAAACCTTGTTAAAATACTGTCACAATCCAGCACCACTATTCGAGGTTCCTGTTTTCACTGGCACTGGCACTGGCACAGTTGTTTTTTATTGTGTTTACATTTTTCGATACTGTATATACTAGTTCCTTTGTTCTATACTATAAAATCTACTGTGATATACTTGATTATTGGTATTGGTGGTTCTTTGCCTTCTGACAACACATTAACCCTTTACATTGCTATTAGGCAAAGTATTAATATTGAAATAGATAGTATCAGTCCACAGGAACCATTGTTTCTGGAAGCACTTTACTTACCCTGGTTCCTTAGTGAGTAGGGTTCCCTTGTTCCTTCTCTCGTTCCTATCAGAGCTGGCTCATGGTGTACTCCTGGCAGATCATTAAGGGCAGGACAAGACCTTTGACAGGCTTGCCACCCACTTCTTTTGGCCTTAAATGAGGAGGGCCTCAGATGCTTCTTGCAGGTCCCGTCCAACCTGTAAAGCCAGTGGCAAGTCAGGAGTGAAGTGCAAGACTCCCCTGCACCATTTTCCTGTCATTCTCACCTCCTTTGAAAGGGTGAGACATCCATTAGCAACAGGCTCATCCTGGTCTTGGTGGACCATGCACACCTAGTACCCGGAGGCGATCCCTCTAAGGACGGTGACTGCACCTGCAGTGGCCAGGTTACTGATAGTAATATTTACCTGGGTATCTTTCCCAAGGAAGTGGTGCAGAAGTGGGGTATTCTCTTGCCATGCCTGTTGTTTGCATACCGGGAGGTGTCCCAGAAGGGGTTTGACTTTAGCCCGTTTGAGCTCCTGTAGGAGTACCCGCTGTGATGACCTCCAAGTCTGGTCCAGGAGGGGTGGGAGCAAGCTCCCAGGAAGGCCCCCCAGGATGTGGTCAGCTACATGCTGGCACTCCGGACCCAGGTGAAGAGCTTCTGGAAGCAAGCTAAGGCAAATATATAAGCCAGCCAGGAGGTCATGAAAACAGTGGTATGACCAGAAGGCAACTCTGGTCAAATTTCAGCCCAGTCAAAAAGTGTGGGTGATGGAGCCTGTGGAGCACAGTGCCATGCAAGACTGTTGGTCTGAGCCCTATGAGGTGAAGGAATGTAAGAGTGAGGTCACCTACTTTGTGAACCTCAAACCTCCTAGGAGCCGTTTAAGGGTCCTACACGTCAATCACCTCAAACCCCACTTTGAGAGATCTGAAGTAACCATGCTCCTGGTCACAGACAATGGAGTGTAAGAGGAGAGTGCACCTCTCCCTGACCTCCTTTCTTCCGAAGAGCAGGGCGGGTCAATGGAGGTAGTCAATCTCTCCCCTACACTGACCATAGAACAACAGATACACTGCCACCAGTTGTTGAGCCAGTTTGCCTCTTTATTCTCCCTTCCCCAGGACTCGCCATATAGTGTACCATGATATTGACACTGGGGACAGTGCACAGGTGAGCCCAGTAGTGTTGGTTACAAAGGCATGCCTCTTTAGGTGCCACACCTGGACTTAGGTTCTGTGTGTATTACATGTGGATCAATGTGGTCACCAAGACTGATGGGCACCTCATCCCCAGAGATTATGAGCTCATAGATCAGTTGGAAGCTGCCAAGTTCCTCAGCACATTTCGCTTAACATCTAGGTACTGGCAGGTTGCCTTAACTGAGGGGGCTGAAGAGAGGTCTGCGTTCTCTACCCCTGAAGGGCACTTCAAATTTCAGGTAATGCCCTTTGGGTTGAAGAACACCCCTGCCATCTTCCAGAGATTGATCTATCAGGTTCTGGCTGCGGTGGAGAACTTCAGTGCCGCCTTTCTAGATGACGCTGTCGTCTAGCTGGGAGGTCATCTGTTCCAATTCTGACAAGTACTTCAGGCTCTGAAGAGGGCAGGCCTGACTATCAAGGCCAGTAAGTGCCAGATAGGGCATGGTTCAGTGGCCTACTTAGGTCACCAATTGGGAGGAGGCAGGGTGCAGCCCTTCCAGGCCAAACTCCAAACCATTCAGGCTTGGGAACCTTCCAAGACACAGACAGAGGTGAGCGCCTTCTAAGGCCTCAATGGCTACATACAGGAGATTTGTCAAGGGGTATGGCACCATTGTTGCACCCTTGACAGAGTTGACTTCCAAGAAACAGCCATATGAGGTGATCTGGATAGAGGCGTGCCCAAACGCTTTTGACATCCAACAAGATTCCACAATCAATTGCTTGTGCCTGGCCTGCTCTGAATGCGAGTGTGGATGCTCAGAGCGAGGTGAGGGAAGATGTATGGGGCACAGCACACCTGTTCCTCCAGGTTCGTTACTGGTCCCGGCACCCTCATCTGCACCTGCACCTCACCCTCTAGAGGAAAAGCTGAGTCTAGCGTACAGATCCCAGTCGGCTCTACTCGAATCAAAGCGGCAGGCAGAGAAGAGTGGGAGTGGAGAGACTAACCATGGTAAGCTCTGTATGAGCGTAGCACAGAGATGTGGCAGGTAGGTGGGGAGCAGCAATTTGGGTGCTGCTTCAAGGTTTGAGCCCCGGCCATCAGAGGCGACCCGACTAGGTTCATATGCAGCTTGCGGCGTCATTTGTGCTAACACCCCCTTCTCAACCCCTCTTGGCTCCTTGACACCTATCGCTGGCTTGTGTTATTTCAATTACAAAGAATACATCGACTACAACACCGAAGCAAACAACTTTTGTTCACCCATGTCAACCGCCCACTTATCAGTGTGGATTCAGTCCCATGCAGTACCACAATTTTGCGAGAGGGCCACAGCGGGTGGGTCAGATATGAAATAATCTAGCGAGCTTGTGGGAAAAGCTCATGGTAAAGCAGCAATTTAATATATTTAACCAATGCCCTGGAGAATCACAGGTAACTAAAGCAAGACGTGCAAAGCTAAAGCAAACAAGAACATAATAAAATTATATATAGCCAAGCAAGAAAAGCAAGATCTCCTGTAGGGGCAACTAAAGTGACAAGTGACAAAAGCCTGAAACCCTCCAGTTTTTCAAGTAAAGTCAACCCAGCAAGCCCCCACGGGCACAGACCAGGCTATTTTCTCAAACACACTAAACTCCACTCCAATGATACATGATACATTGGTAGCCAGCAACAGTCTTTGCCCTGGAAAAAGCAAGGAGGGCAGGAGCCACCCCAACATCCCCACAGGAGACCTAATATCCCCGATGCAGCTTGAAGCTATTTCACAGGGTGCTTAACTAGAGGCGGGTACCTGCAATGCCCAAAAGGAAAGTCGGTACAGCAGATGTCTGGCAACAAGGTCGACGATGTCACTAACACCACTAACGAACATGATGGAAAATAATGTCAATAAAGCTATCATCAGCACCCTAATAGCACCAGCTCCAATAACTTCTATAAATAAATGCTTTGTCAGCACTGCAAGCTCAAGAAAGGAAATCTCAATAGAACGCTTAGTGAGTCAAATAGCTCCTAACCTGGCAGAGCCAACTAATTCAACATCAGTCCCAGTATTTGCTCAGCAGGAGCACAGCACAGAACTGACACATCCTGGACAGCTCACCTATCTGACACCAAAATCCAGGACTCAAACCTTAGAGATCGAGCTAATCGAGCTCTCCTCTACGCCTTCTATGTCTACCTCCATATCAAGCCTGGACAACAGCGCTCAGCAACCAGATGGCTTCTATCATGGAAGCACGTACAAGGCGATCAAGATATTACCTTGTCAGTTGGACAATTTCACACATCACACAAAGAGGGCTTGTCAAAACAACAGACCAAGCCCACCGGTTGCACAAAGATGCGGATGAGGGAGGCCCTTTATCCCCCCTGGAACAGACTCATCCCTCTTGTGCCAATGGTTGGAGTCACCCATTTATGGAAAAACTGTTCCCCTGGTAAGACTCATTGGAACAGCCTTTCCATAACTAAGACAAATCAGATTACAGTAACAAAAGGACCACAGACCAACTCTTCAGCAACATTAAATGTTCACATTTAATCAGCCGTTCTCATCAAGATGCACTACTGGTATCGATCAATTCGACCCTGGCCATCACAAGAAATGCACTAATGTGGCAATCCCATAACTTGATGTTACAGATGGACACCATGCAGACTACTGCCACTGCAATTGCGGAGATGGCAACTAAAATAAACAAGCTAGAGTCAAGGCTAGGCACTGAAGGCGAGATCTGCCAATGTCAACCAATTGTTGAGAGGTTCAGTTCGCTTTTGGAAGTGTTCTTCTCATTAGTCACCGATTTAAAGAGCATACAGGCTCCAGCAGCGATCTCTATCCTAAGCCAGTTGGCCACCTATAAAAGTAACAGCGACAACTTACAGTGTCCGTTGGATACCATATACCAAAAGGGAGTCACCGTTCCTAAGTAGAGAGAGAAAGAAGGGAAGTAATAGGTACTCTCGTCGTGTGCTACTCTAATTGTGGAGGGCAGTGTGTCCTCATCTTGATGCCCTCACACACCCCAAAGGATGTCATGCTTCATCATTGGGCTTTTGCTTCTGGTCGGGCCGGCGCTGCAATGCCCTACGGGTCCCCTGAAGGGTCTCTTTTTCGGAGATCTTTGATGAAGCCGTATGGGTGCGTGGGTGTAAGTGGCAGTGAAGTCCTAGAAGGTGTATTAAAAAATGGCTGGAGGGAGAGTGATTAATTTTTATTAAGGTGATCCCTCAGTCATTATTAAAACAAAGTGTATGGTGCTGCTTTAAGGGGTATTATGTCCCTTGGCAGCTGAGTAACTATATGTCCCTAGTGGGCATATGTTCTGGTCAACATGTTTCGCGCTTTAGTGGTCTCAGGGGGAGATCCAGGGCGCTTCATCAGGACCGAGTAAGAAAGTTGTATCTACAGTGGCCCGAAATTTTAGGTGCCCCCGGATAAACGGAGGGAGTAGAACTTCCCTTAGTAGGTAGGGTAAGATCCCATGAGATCAGTGAGGGTCATTTGAGATGGTTCTCTCGGTGCATCTGGGCAGTGTCACCTGTGTGCCTCTCGCTGTCTCCGCCGGCGGGTGACACAGCCCAGATGCACCGAGAGAGCCCTCTCAAGTGACCCTCACTGATCTCATGGGATCTTACCCTACCTACTAAGGAAGTTCTACTCCCTCCGTTTATCCGGGGGCACCGAAAACTTCGGGCCACTGTAGATACAACTTTCTTACTCGGTCCTGATGAAGCGCCCTGGATCTCCCCTGAGACCACTAAGCGCGAGACATGTTGACCAGAACATATGCCCACTAGAGACATATAGTTACTCAGCTACCAAGGGACATAATACCCCTTAAAGCAGCACCATACACTTTGTTTTAATAATGACTGAGGGATCACCTTAATAAAATTAATCACTCTCCCTCCAGCCATTTTTAATACACCTTCTAGGACTTCACTGCCACTTACACTCACGCACCCATACGACTTCATCAAAAGATCTCCGAAAAGAGACCCTTCGGAGACCCGTAGGGCATTACAGCACCGGCCCGGCGAGGAGCAAAGCCCAATGATGAAGCATGACATCCTTCGGGTGTGTGGGAGCATCAAGATGAGGACACTGCCCCCACAATTAGAGTAGCACACGGCGAGAATACCTATTACTTCCCTTCTCTCTCTCTACTTAGGAACGGTGACTCCCTTTTGGTACAAGTTTAACTTCGGGAGCACGGGTCACCGGACCTTTTGAATAGCTCCTAGAGTCCCCCTCTTTTGATAAATAAGAATACGTTGGATACCAACCAGGAAACAGCTAAGGAAGACCCCAATAAGCTAAGTCCCTCAAACTTAGCAGTAGCAGTAGCAGAAACAGGAGGTGACATCACTCCAGTTAGCAATTCAAACTGCACTGGGGTAGAGGCCACTAGTCGAGGGAATGACAAACAGCTATCATGCAGAGCTAAGAAGCTCCTAAAAAAAGTAGGCAAATCACCATAAGAACCAGCAGTGCCATCTCTCAGTTGGATTTAAAAGGCACTCAGGCCTCCCCGTAAAAGCCCATGAAGAAAGGAAGGAGGCCTCCGAATTCAAACTTGAACCCATATAACCAGCTTCATACACTGCCCAGAAGCTGTTACCAATGTTCCCAAAAAACTTTCAGGTAACTATCTCCCCCGGGCAGTAACCACTTAAGACGCACAATGCTTACAGGCACCGGAGGCCCTGGGAAGAGGGGATGATACTCATCTGCACACAAGTTGCCATCATAAAAGGCTAAACGTCGTAGACAGCACAGGGCCAGGACAAAGACACCGCAAAATATCCCTGACAGAGAGGACAACGCCTGGGCTGACCAACTGGAGATATCCGGCCCAAGCATCTCAACTATGGTTACAAACAAAGGTCTAAGCCAGGTCAGTGACGTCGACTACAGAAAGCTCAAAAATAATATCATGGTATTTACACCAGAGTACACCTCACAAGGAAGCATTGGCATTCTATATAGGGCAAACATCTTACAAATCTTGAAACATATCCCAGTCAGCAAAGACCCACCTACTGTGAAAATCTGGTGCTTCTTCTATCCAAACAGACCAACGATAATGCACAGAATAGTCACAGACACACCAGACTCATGTCAATCAAATGCCTGGGGGTGGCTAGCCCCCTACTTAGCAGGGAAAATCTCAACCTGTTCCTATCTCCCCAAGACAGAACAGGGTTGATCCTTACAACCCGCTCCAGTAAAGCATCTCTTAGTCATTTCATGGAATGTCACAAGGCTCAGGAGCACTGCAAACAACAAAGATAAGCGGGGTGTGGCTTGGCTTCATGGATGCCTAGACGTGTCTGAGGCGAGCTCCGCGCGGCAGACCGATTAAAGTTAAAATCCTGCATGATCCTTGCCCAAATATGAGCCCGGGCCGTTCCTGAAACACTGCAGACCCCCACACAACTACCAAGAGGTCGCGGAGGAGAGAATAACACTGGTGTGGCCGGAGCAGGGGTATCGTCTGTGCTGCGTAGGAGCGCCATCTTGACCAGCGGGGTATTGCGCCGCAGGTTTGGAGAGGAGATCGAGTGCCGGAATATCCTGATGCTTCTCTCCAGGTTTCACCGGAGTGGAGAAAGCGAGTCCGGGTATTCACGGTGGTGATCCTGTGTCCCGGGGGTGCGCAGGAGGAGGCTGTGGTGACGGAGGGCTGATGTGACGCAGCGGGGAGTCCTGCACTGAGGTACGAGAGAGCCTCCCTGCTCCCGCCCCTGTGGTGAGCCGTTGGAGGCGGCACCATTTCGGGGGTCAACGCCTGCGGAGTGACCTGATCCTGACCGGCGTAGTCGGTGAGAGCCCCTGCCTGTGTACCCAGTTGGCGGTGCGCCCCTGCTCGGGCGCCTGGGGAGGGAAGAGACGCTGCCCGGGCCTTGGGAACGATTGGCCCATAAGCTATATCTTGAGCGGAGGTTGCGGTGCCGGGGAAACAGTGGTTGGCGCTTGGGTCCCACCGGCCCTCGCGAAACTGGTCTCGCAAGCGCAGCACCGGATACCAAAGCGGTGCGCTGGGAGTAATTAAACATCCCCAGGCAATACCCGCTGTGGACCTTGCCAGACTGAGCTGTGGGATCGTAGCCAAATAGCATCTATGCTGACTTCCATTACCTTGGCAATACTTAGGGGGTACAGTAAACCTGCAACAGCAGAGACGTGCTGCGCATGGTATGGGGCGAGACCCCTGAGTGGGACAGACATCTTATGATTTGCACAGCATGATAGGGGTACCCCACAATGGATGCAGCCTGGAATGAGAACTGTGTGGTGTAGTCTGGAGAATGGATGACTTCTGGTGAAGAGAGTTCCCAGGATATGACATAGCCGCAACACTAAGGTAATTGAGAGGAGGGCAGCCTAAATCCTGTGCTGTCTGGAGGTGTCTGGCAGAGGAGAGCCTGGACAAAGAGGGTGACGATTTGAGGTCCCACCCCTGTGGACTGGAAGCGAGAAGAGGGGGTCTGGAGAGACCCCCAGGGAGAACCGTATGCAGGTGGTTGCAGATGGTCTGATTAGACTCGCCACCTTGGACGACGACGAAACGGTGAGGTGGCTAGGGGGCTCCTACTCTGGAACCGAGGATAGGGGGCCTGTTGGCTTATGACTGAGGAAGAATAAGACTTTTCGTGGAGTACGACTTAGTGGGTAGAGTTACAGACAGACTGCACCTCCCACGGAAAGGGCCATCTACACAAACTCGAGGACAGTATGGGGAAAGATAAAATAGCGAAATTGTAATCCAATAGGATTTCCAACTACGCTCAGCCTATATTCCATGGTCAGGAGAACAGAGGCGAGGACCCTACCATGGAAAAAGGGACGATGGGAGAGGCTGCTGAATACGCCCCGACACTGATGGATGTTATCCGGGCTGTCCAATCCACCAGAGACGATATGATAAAAAAGATCGATGCTGTGGCCATTAATGTAAATCTACTAAGGTGCGACCTCAGGAAAGTCTCTGACAGAGGGACGACGACTGAGAAAGACACAGAGGCCCTCAAGAAAGAGGTAAAGAACCTTAGCGAGACAGTGGTGGAGTTGAAGCGCCAGATGATCAAGCTCGATGACCGGGTGGAGGATTCAGAAGGCCGCTCTAGAAGAGGGAACCTATGATTTGTGCGGTTTCCCTGAGAAAGTGGAAAAGCCGGATGTGGGTCTGTTCCTGGAGGATTGGATCGTATAAGAAATGGCTCCTAAACACTTGTCGAAGTTTTTTAGTGTGGAGCAGGCACATAGAGTGCTGGCTGCCCCCCCTAGACCTGGAGCACCTCCCCGTGCCATAATTGCAAAACTATTTAACTTTCGGGACAGGGATCTTCTGCTTCAGCTTTCCCGCATCGGCAAACGATATTTCTTTGAGGGACACTCCATAGCAATATTCCCAGACTACACCCAAAGGGTCCAGGAACAACGGAAAACGTTCATTACATTGAAAAGGAGATTGCGGGACTTGAACTTAAAATACAGCCTCATGTACCCGGCGAAACTCAGAGTGGAAAGTGAGGGACGAGTGTTGTTCTTTTTCTCGGCAGGGGAAGCGAGTGACTGGTTGGATACCAGAGCCCCGGATGGGAGACCCCTGTTCCCTTCTACGAGTACCATGGGGACACTGTCCTCGTTGACTTCCTCGAGGGGCCGGAGACAATCTACGCGTCAGAAACCACAAAAAAGAACGATGAGCCTGGGTCGTATCACAGTTAGACATGATGGCACATTGCAGTCCTCCGACTCGGAGGTGGTTCCAGATTCCGCTGACACGACTCCAGACATCGACCGGGGGGCCGACGGACCCAGTAGTGGCCGCGAATGAACTCCAAGCACTGAACATTACCTGCTGTACTGTAGAGATAAGTTCTGCTGGTATTATTGGTAGGATGGTACTCTGATATATCTGATTGGAAATTTTACATTAAGGGTCCATGGGAGGTCTCTGGTTTCCTGATGGAGGGGGTGATGCCGCTGACTGCTCCTATGGGTTTCTCCTGTGTGACCTCTCTTTCCTTTCTATTAGATATAGGTTGGGGGTTTAATGATGTGTTTGGTCTGATGGGAACACAGCCGGCTGCGGGAGCAGCGATGCCCCCACTAGAGACCAGGGCTGTCGGAGAAGCTTGAGAGGAATCTCGCACCCCGGCATCACCAGCTCTCTTGCACAGCGTTTAGGAGACCTAATTATTGACATATCAGATAGTGAGGGCTTAGGCCAATGCCTTAACTTAAGCAGAACATACTGATTTTGGAATGTTTACGGGTGGGGGGGTGGAGGGTGGTTTGGGGTGGTATGTATTGTTTGGTGTAGGGAACTGGGGATGCGAATACCAAGTTATACTATTGCCCATGGGTGAGGGGGGGGTAAGGGTTTGTTCATCTCTTTTACAATGTTTTTGTTACACAGGAACCAATAGAGTCACACGGGACTACACTTGGATATACAGGCTGAGGAGCCAATCAGATGGGTGCACTGACCTCGGGGGCACATATGACAGATGCTCACTGTCCTATTGTCATGACAACTCAAATATTGAAGGTCCTTTACTGGAATGTTCGGGGGATGGCAGGCCTAGATAAGTACCGAAGGATACACGCCTTCCAGAAGAGATATAGGATAGCAATAGCAGGTTTGCAAGAAACACATGTATGGGGGAACAGGCTACTGAGCCTACGGAAGAGATGGAGGGGGCAGATATATGCCACATCGTATTCTGGTTTTGCACGAGGGGCATTTATATGGGTGGTGCCAGTTGTCCCGTTCCAGCACCTTCACCATGTCCTAGACCCTAACGGACGGATGTGATCCCGTTTGGGAGATGGGAGGGAGGGAAATGTGTATTATCAATGTTTATGTCCCCAACGTGGACTGCCCCTAGTTCTTCCCCACGGTCCTAAAGGTGGCTACCCCATACTTAGGGGCTGAAGTCCTTCTTTTTGGGGATTTTAATTGTATATTTGATGGAGCTATGGATAGGGAACCCCCTAGAGATCCTACCAAACCTCGTATGCTACGATCCCTCACAGGTATCCTTCATGGCATGCAACTTCGGGACACAAAAAGGGAGTACTCTTGTTATACCCCCGCAGCTCATACCTTCTCCCGCATTGATCACTGTTGTCTTTCCGCGGGCGTGTCCGCTGCCACGCTGGCTATTTCCTATTTGCTGAGATATCTTTCGGACCATGCGCCATTACTATTGACGCTATCCAGCGGACCGGGACGTCCACCTATCCCATTGTGGCGGCTTCGGGCTGAGGCTCTTACGGACCCCCCATATGTGCAAACCGTGACAGAGGCACTCAGTCATTACTTCAGGGAAAACTGGGGATCCACAGCTGCTAGGTCTACAGAGTGGGAGGCAATTAAGATAGTTTTTAGGGGGTTTGCATGAGGACTACATATGGGGTTCAGCAGCAACTCAGTGCTGATATTGACACTTTAGAAAAACATCTACAGACCCTAGAGCATATACTATATAAGACTCCAGAGGACATGACGGAGTGGACACGACTCCAGGGTGACCTCCTTGAGGCTTGGTCGCGATTAGAGAAACATAATTACACCACTTATAGACAACGATTGTATATGGAGGGGGACAGATCAGGAGCGCTCTTGGCACGACTTATCCGCACGGAGATGGTACAGCCTCCGGTATTGAAGCTTTGCAATAGTGTGGGAAACGAGGTATATACCCAGGGTGCGATTCTACAGGAATTTGCTACCCATTTACATCAGACATGTTCGAGTGTGACAGGGACTCGGCCGCAGACATTGCAGGATTTTTTGGGGGACATGACATTTCCCACACTTGAGGATGAAGATGCTGAACTGCTAGGGGCGCCACTCACTAAGGGAGAAATATTAGCAGCAATCAAAAAATTGAAACCAGAGAAGTGCCCAGGGAGTGACGGCCTCCTTGCTGAATGTTATAAAAAGTTTGCCCCACAACTAGTGGATCATTTACTGGTGGTGTATACTGAGGCTCTAGATACGGGGATCCTCCCTGCCACCATGATGGCAGCGCTAGTGACCATGATTCTAAAACCGGATAGGGATCCCCTCTCCCCGGGCTCCTACAGGACCATCTCTCTGTTGAATATAGATGAGAACATTTTGAGTGGTGTGCTAGCGGTGTGACTTCTGCCATACATGACCCGATTGGTCCACTCAGACCAGGCTGGGTTCGTTCTCGGTTGGAATACAACGCATAACCTACGCAGACTCGCGCATGTCTGGCACGCGCCGCACTTGCACGGGGAGGACTGGGCTCTGTGTCTCCTGGATATCCATCAGGCCTTCAACTCTGTTGAATAGGATTATATGTGGATGGTGCTTGGACGGATGGGACTGGGAGATGGCTATCTGAGATGGTTAAAAAATTTATATAATAAGCCAATGGCCCGGATCCGCCTTCATAACCAGGTATCCGGCTAGCTTCGAACTCCAGAGAGATACTCAACAGGGTTGCCCCCTGTCACCGCTCCTTTTCACGCTTGCGATGGAGCCCTTGGCGGCCTCCCTTAGATGCAGGATGGCACACCGGGGGATTCGGTTGGGAGCCACAGTTCATGTGGTGTCAATGTATACCGATGATACCTTGGTATTCCTTAGGCGCCCGGAGGAAGTGGTCCCAGAGCTCCTTACGAAGCTACAAGGCTTTGGAAAATTGTCAGGGCTCTGTCTTAGCCCAGGGAAGTCCAAGCTTTTCCCAATGGGGAGTCTGGTGGGCAAGGAGGAGAGCAAGTTACCCATGGTGGGGAAGACCTGGATTAGAGACTCAACACGCTATTTTGGGATTATGCTGTCGCACACACAGGAGTCCTACCTGGAACGCAATATGGGGAAGTGTGTGGAGGGTATCTGTAAATCGATCGAATTCTGGAAGGATGTACCCCTGTCCCTGATGGGGCGAGTTGCCTTAATCAAAATGGTGATTCTCCCGCGTTGCTTATATACTATGCAAAACTCCCTTTACCGTATTCCATGGACGTACTTCCGTAAGCTAGATTGCCTATTGGTCGATATTTTGTGGGGGTCTAAACGGAAAAGGGTGAAATTGGATACATTACAGAGGACATGGGAGTGAGGTGGATTGGAGGTTCCTTGGTTGGGCTTTTATTATATGGCGACACAGTTGCAACACGCCGTCCAGTGGCTAGATGAGAATGACAACTGGGAGAGGCGATTGTTGGAGGGTACTCACAGGGAGACACCTCTCCCAGATCTTCTTATGATGGGATCCAGAGTACCAGAGAACCTCCCATACATTATTAGACATGTGGCCGTAATCTGGGAACTCGCAATTAAGACTGTGGTGAAAAGAGCACCCTATGCCCCGGAGGCCCCGCTGTGGGTGGTGGTGCCGTTTAAACAAATAAGTCAAACCATGTCCACTCTCAGTTGGACGGAGGGAGGCTGCCGCACGATGGGAGATTTATATCTGGGACAACAGTTCATTACCAGAGAGGAGGCGGAATCAATGTTCAAGCTAGGCAGGGGGCAGTATCTTCAGTATGCCAAAATTTCAGCGGTCGCTCGAGAGGTGTGGCCGACGTTCCCGGAGGAGCCATCCACTACCGCCACGCTCCAGGCTCTAGTGACCTTGGCGGGGGGTCGTAGGCTGGTATCACACATTTATAGGGCGTTGAGAGGGGACCTGACAATGCAACCGCTACCTGTCCAAGCTAAGTGGAACACGACTTTGGGAGAGCCTCTGGCAGACTCAGAATGGCAAAAGGTATATGAAGGGGTTAAAAGTATAAGCTCAAATACCAGATTTAAACTCACACAATTTAACATAGTACATCAAAGTTACCTGACACCTAGCGTACTCCATAAAATATACCTGGATCACCCAGATGGATGTCCCAGGTGCGGGCATGGCGGCACCCAGTTCTTACATATGATATGGGATTGTCCAGAGCTGGGCCTCTTCTGGAGATCAATATTAGAGACTCTACGGCGGGTGACGGGGTGGACGCTACCCCAAGCAATTAAAGAAGTGCTGTTGGGATTACTCCCTCGACCTAAAGGGAAAAAGCTTACACGTAAATCCCTTCAGTTGGGACTGGTCTTGGCTAAGAGAAGGATAGCAATCAGTTGGTTGAGTCCAAGGCCCCCCACGACAGAGCAGTGGAGTGGGGATCTGCGGGAATGGGCGATGGCAGAACTAATCCGGATGAGACGGGTCCGAAGGGATGATAAACTGGAAGATTACGCGATGGCCTGGTATGGCATGATCACAGAGATTCACACGGGGGAGGGTCTTATATCACAAGTGGCTGCAGAACAAAACAATAGTGGTGACGATCCTGTCAAGACGACGAGTCCACTGGCCTTTCATGCCCTGAGCACAGTGTAGATTTGCCTGCATACACTCACCATCTGGCCTGTACTACAAGTAACGGGATAGTCCTTTCCTTATGTGACTCGGAGGTGGGGGAGGGGCACGTTAAAGTTATGATGATGTGTTCCTTTTTTTTTTTCTTGATAAGACTGTTTTATTATGTTTCAGCACCATACTGTATGTACCAATGTAAATTCTGTGGATACGTATTCATCTCCTGACAGATTAGTATTATATCCTCGAGGGGTTACCTCTTCCATATATTTTGATTACGAAATGTAACGCTGATTTAAGTATTGTGGTATGTTAAATGGCTATAAATCAATAAAAACATATTTGAAAAAAAACAGAGATGAGCTAGCTTTTATCCAGAGTGGTGACCTGCTATGTCTGCAAGAGTCTTGGACCACAGCTCTGCTACTAATTCCTGGTTTTGTGGAAACCCAATATCCTTCTAAGAAGTTCAATCTCTTTGGCAGACCCTCCAGTGGCATGTCATTTATGTAAATCTGGCCTCGCCAATAATATTTGCTAACATCAAACTCACCACCGATCTGGCCCAGGTTGTGCACCTTGAGGGAATAAGGATGAACAGGAACACGGTATCCATATTATTAATAAATGTATATTTCTTTTTTTCTTTCCTCATATGACCTCCGTAGCTACAGCAACCTCTTGACCTGGTCCACCTCAGGTGCTTATAACTTTGGTGATCCCAATCTCAGCCATCGCTTTTAATGGGAGGCCCCCGTGTACACAACCTGAGCTGACCCAGAGGTTTTAATCATCGGAAATTATCCTATATCCTATATCTTGGGCTTATCTAGCTAATCAAGAGGTGAGTCATCCAACAAATTCCAGAATAGGCCAGCATACAACTTTCCTCTAAATTCATTAACCCTCTGATCTAGAGCTCTAAAATATCTTACAGAGTTCCACCATGCATTCCACGAGGGAGGGGCTGTCTGACACCACAGTTTGCAAATCTCTCTCCTGGCCAGCAGAATTAAATAAAACACCAGTTTATGTTGAGCCCCAATAGGGGTTTGCACCCCACCCGGCATGAAAATAATACCAAATAAGATAAGAGATGGGCTTACCTCCACAAATCGTCCCATAACCCTTGATATTGTCTTACCCACGGAACTCCAACACTCCTGAATCTTTGGGCAGGCAGCAAATACATGGATGTCATCTGCGTTCTGGGAACCACATCGCAGACATCTGCCTTCTCCAGCACCCTTTATTTTGGACATTTTTAGCAGAGACCAGTAGATCCCGTGTAATGTAAAAAAGTGGTTCCTTCTGAGTGCAGCAGGTTTAATCAGTGGGTAAAGAAGGTCTAGAAATACTTGCCATAAATCTTTCAGCTCTTCATTCGGCAAGCAGTTCTCCCAGACCCGATGTGGCTTTTCGATTTTTCTTTCCACTGTTAAGAGATGGTTATACCATAAAGCTACTTCTTTCTTCCTCAAAGTCAACTCTTGTAATTCGTTTTCCATAGGGTTATCTTCATGGACGGACCGACATTGACTCTTATACCAGGATGAAAGCTGGTAAAACTTAAACCTAGACAGAGTCCCCATCGAGGTATGACACCAAAACTCCCATGGAAGACACTTATTGTCCACAATGACATCCTTCCAGTGTAAGACTCCAGCTGTTTTAAGGGAATAGCTAAGGCGTCCTTAAGACACTCTGGGGTCCCAGGGGAGTCCCACACCGGAGCCCAGTCACTATAGTACGGAAGTCCTAAACAATTTCGACAATCTGACCATAACTTAGCCGCCATACGCAGTGTCTTCAAGCGAACTTTAAAAAAAAAATTGGGAGAGCCAAATTTGTACATGAATCCTGACTCCGCCAGCCCAACTAACATGGCTTTAAACATTCTGCCAGTCAGAGATTCATCTGGAGCAAGCAACAACATCCTACTGTTTTTTAATTGGTAGGCCCAACAGTAAAGCTGGAGATCTGGGAGGCCCATGCCTCCCTGGGTTAGTTTGCGTCTTAATTTTTTCCAAGACAGCCTTATCCCTTTGCCAGCCCAAATAAAAGAGGATATCTTGCCCTGGATTTTAAGAATATCAGCTTTAGAAGATTCTAGGGGAATATTATTAAAGAGGTATGTATATTTCGGGAGAACACACATCTTGATTAGATTGACCCGTCCAAAATGGGAAAGTGGAATATTCTGCCATCTTTTTAATAAAACGTCTACTTCCTTCGAGACTCTATCCAGATTAGTTCTGGGGATTTTGTTCAGGTCCTGAGTGATTATGATACCCAGATATCTAAGATCACTAGCAAAAATCCTCTCCTGATCAGTGATGTTCCATGCCATAATTTCTGTCTTATCATTATTTATTTCATAGCCAGAAAATTTCCCGAAAGTCTGAGCTTCCGAGAATAGCTCCGGGAGAGTAATATTAACATTAGTAGATAGTAACATCAAATCATCTGCATATAATGCTAATTTCCTTACAAATCCATTTATTTCAAAAGGGGCAATCTTTTTATTCAATCTCAAACTCTGGGCAAAGGGTTCAATATACAGATCGAACAAAATGGGAGACAGGGGGCAACCCTGCCTGGTACCACGCCCTATATTGACGACAGGGGAGAGACTACCGTTAACTAGGATCTGAGCCCATGGGGATTCGTATATTTTTTTTATGACCTCCCTGAACCTGTCCGTAAAGAAAAAAAAGCCCTCAAAGTCCTATCTAAAAAGAGCCAATTAACACGATCAAAGGCTTTGGCAGCGTCAACCGTAATAACTGCTAGGGGGAGATTCAGAGAAGATGCCAGATCCACCGCCCCTATTAAAGTGTTAATCAGTTCTGACATCTGCCTGCCCGGGAGAAAGCCTTTTTGATCCTCATGGATTAATGACCCCACAACCTTGTAGAGCCGCTTATTTAGAATCCCAGCAAAGACCTTATAATCTACGTTTAATAACGATATTGGCTGATATGATTGACACTGCATTGGGTCTTTACCGTGCTTCAAAATCAGAGTAATTACTGCATCTCTCCAAGAGTCCGGTAGAGGTGATCTACCTTCTAGAATCTCGTTATATAAATTCAGCCAAACCGGAATGATTTCCTCTTTCAGCATAGAATAAACCTCACTTGGGATCGCATCAGGACCTGCGGCTTTCCCCTTTTTTGTTGACTCCAAAACATCTAGAATCTCACTCCCTGTTATTTTTGATAGAAGGAAATCTTGATTAGCCCCAGTCATTTTTGGCAGATGTTTCTCTTTAAGCCACCCATCAATACATTCCTCCTTGCCCTGAAGTCCTTCTCGGTATAGTTCCTGAAAAAATTGCACAAAAGCCTGTTCTATGATCTTTTTCTCTTCTATGGGTTGTGTACCCACTTTGATCTTCTTAATATAGTTATTGGCTCTATCCACCCTAGTCTTCATTGCAAGAAGCTTACCACAGTTCTCCCCTTGGTCAAAATCTCTTATTTTACTTGCCTCCCATTTTTGACTTAAGATTTCCTCCGACTTAAGCCTAAACTTCAACTGAAGTTCCTCAACTCTCTTTATTAAATTCGGGCTCCCAGCTTGAGAAGGACTACTCGCCTTTAGATCTGCTTCAGCACCTGCTATTTGTAATTCTAGGTCTGCCAGTTCTTTTCTCTCTGCTCTAGCCCAACCAGCCACTGCCCCCTTTAATATCCCTCTTAACCAGGCCTTGAAAGTATCCCAGACAATATGCAGCGAGGTAGACCCTAAGTTGTTCTGAAAAAAGGAAGCTGTCTCAAATTTTAAGAAGCTAGAAGTTGAAGATTGCAAGAGAAATCTCCTGTTTAGTGTCCATCTCCTCAAAGTGAGATCTGGAGGGAATTTCAAATTAAAAACTATAGCAGCATGGTCAGATAAATGTATGGGCAAATATTTGATTAAGCTAACTTTCTCAATTTCAGAGGATTCCATAAACATATAATCAATTCTAGAATAATGCAAATTCTTTTTGTTATAAAAGGAGTATTCCCTCCTGTCTCCCATTTTATTTCGCCACACATCACTGAGGTTAAAAAATGTTAGGATAGTCAAGAGGTGAGCTTTGACTTGGGGAACAAGCTTGTTATTTAAAAGGACATTAAAGTCCCCACCCAGTATCAGAGGGGCCTCATAGTCAGCCAATGCAAGACAAAGATTATTCAGGGGTGTAATATCGTCCTCATTTGGCCCATAATAGTTTGCTAGAGTAAACTTGGACTCCTGAAGTTTTATTTCCAAAATAACCCAACGTCCTCTCTTGTCTACCTGTGATTTGATAAGCTCAACTCCAGAGTTTGCTTTAAGTATAACGGCCATCCCCTTCGAGCAACATTGCTGGTCGGAGGCGATGACCTTATCAACCCATCTTAATTTTCCAAATAAAGCCTTACATTCAGATTGTAATAGATGGGTCTCTTGAATTATAAGTATCTTAGCATTACTATTCATTAAATATTGCAGGATTAGACGGTGTCTCGCTTTGACCCTTAACCCGTTAACGTTCCAGCATAACAGTTCAAGATGCCGATTCTCTCCCTGAGCGGGTCTATCCCCAACCATTATTCTGACTCCACCCAGTACTATAGCAACTGAAACTACCGGAGGTACTGATGTCACATGAGATTGTTGTTACGCAAGTATTTTTTTTTATTTTTTCCCAATGCTCCCCACCAAGAAACGTGAAAAAACCCTCAAAAAACCCCTCATCCTCCCATCCCAACCTCCCCATTCACCCTCCCATGCGAACCATCCCTGACTACCCATTGGCAATAGATATATTGCCGTTTTGAACCGAGGCCCTCTAGCTTCAATGTAAAATAAAAAAAAAAAGGAAAAATCAGATTAGCTAAAAAAAGACAAAACTAACAGAACCAACAAAGGCTGCTAAATCTTCTTAATCCATAACTATGGACCTGTTTTTGCTTGTGCCAAAAAACTGTCTACTTCCTCTGGAAACCTAAAGTTATAAGTCTTATTGGCCCAGACCACTTTTAAAAAGGCAGGGAATCGGAGCTGCGCTTGAGCACCTATGAGTTTTAGGGCATCCAGCCACTTGCCCAGTTCCCATCTCCTTTCCTCAGTGACCCTAGAAATGTCGGACCGAATTCTAAAGGAGGCGTCATGAACCTGGATCGCCTTAAGTTTAAGAGCAGCCCCCAGTATTCGCTCTTTAAGAATATAGGAGTGGATGTACACTAGGATTTTCCTGGGTTTTTTCCGGGCAGTATTCAACGTAAAAGGATCCCTATGTACCCGTTGAATCTCAGTTTCCCAAACAGCAGCTGTCGCGATCTGGGGGAAGGCTTTCATCAAGATGTCGATAACATAGGCTCTTAAATAATCACCTTCCAAACCTTCTTTTAAATCCAAGATCCTAATGTTGTTTCTTCTGGAATTATTTTCAAGCCTCTCCAATCTTTCTGCCAAGTCCCGCTCTTTTTCCTTTAGTCTACCCACCTCCTGGGAGTTGTCTTTAACCTCCTGACCTAGTTCCCCCACTTTAAGTTCTAGGGCCTCCATCCTATGCGTCAGAGCCGACAGATTCTCCTCTAGACTTGTACAGGTGTCTTGGATCTTCTTTTGGTTTGCTTCGGAGATGGAGAAACAAGCTCCCATCTCCACAGATAGCTGTCTTAACATCCCCTGAAGGGAGTCCTGGCTCTGTAATGCCACTTCTGACGACAGGTCTTGAACCTCTACCTGTTCATCTTGGCAAACCCCGCCTACTTTGGTTGCAAGCTCATTCAACTCGTTTAACAGGGCAAAACGATTATGCAAAGTGATCGCCGGATTCGGGTTTTGAGATTGCCCTTCAACTGCCGCGGACTGGCTTACTGGATCCATATTAACCTGACAGCTAGTCATAAAGTAGGACCTAAGTGAAGGAGTCACTTTTAAAGGGGCTGCACTCTTAGTTTTCTTCCTACTTTTAATAGGAATCGGTTTAACAGATTTAACAGATTTATTAGGCAACTGCCTATTCTTTTGGCTTTTGGATGGGGACTCAATGGCTAAAGTCGGTTGAGTAGGTTGTTGCGCAGAGAGTTCTTTAATCATAAAGGTGCGCAATCTTAGTTTGTATCTTCTACCCCGTAAAGCCTCCTCCGTAGAGCCCTCAAAAACTGGACCAGTTGGTGGGTCCTCCTTATTAGCCTCTAATTGATGGTATGTGGCTAACTCCATACGGTAAAAGGCAGACTCATCCCTTAATCTTGTTGTCCTATTAATCTGGTCACAGGAGGAGACATACCTTGACACAAAAACACTCTCTTCTGGAGTACCAGGAACACCTTTTACCACAAAGGATGGGGCAATAATATCATTAATTTTACCTTCATCAAACCCGGAAGCCGTTAAAAAGCTTACCCCTGGTGTACTAATGTAAACGTTCTTGCCCCTACGGTGCTCCAGAGTATAACTGGGGAGTTGATTTGAGTGATGATGAACACGATAGAACTCACTGAGGGCCCCCGCGGCCCTCAATAACGCCAAGGTTGAACCTCTGCACATCCAGAGATTTTTCCGCGGGTATCAGAGGAAACCAAAAGAAAACCAAAAGCCCGCCTTTCCCTTACCTTGCTCTCACCGTGTAGCAGCGTGAGGCGTGAGGCTCGGGTTTGCGGCGGGACTCAGGTCTGCAGCAAAACTCACGGCAAGGCTCCCGGACCCGTGTCTCGACCCTCTCTCCTGCTCCACTCCACTCGCTACACCCCGAAGCCTCACCGCTAGTTCCAGAATCCAGCCCCCAGAGGTGAGAGACAAAAACCTGAGACAGTCTGGGCATGGCCACCCAGCACTCACGCGCCATGCCGTCCGGGAGACGCCGGCACCACACCAGGCAGAACACGGACTGCAGACCGCAGGAGGCCACACACCACCGCGGCTCCCCAGAATCCGAAAAGGGATAAAACCACCTCCCGAAGAGGAACCAGCGACCCTACAAACGGTTACAAATGGTTAGTACCCTGAGATTTCCATAAGTTTCAGTTCCATAGTTTTAACACAGCTAGAGAGCTAACGACTCGCGACCGGTGAACTAGCCGACCGCCATGTTCCCACCTATATGCTTCCAGCAATCCCCTCAATAAATGTATATTTCAATTGCAAACACAATCTGAGAACAGATACGAGGGAGAGCTTGTAAGCACTATAGAAGATCTAATCTACTCCCACTCCTCCAGCGAGCTAATTGTGGCCGGAGACTCTAACGCCCGAAAAGTGGGGTGAAGCCAGGCAGACGTCTCTATCGACGCATCAGGCAGTATCTTAAATACATTCCTCAAAACATACCAATTAAATTCTGCACAGATTGGAACCATTAGGGCAAATTTGCCCAAGTCTTACAACAACAATTCAACATTGGACTACTTGTTCCTGAGCAAAACCTTTTCGACACAACTGCTGGACTTCTCAATCAATCCGCAATAGACCAGTGATCATTTTCCACTTATTACTATGCTATCACTACAGTCATTGATGGCCCACAAAACAAATATCTTAGGTGCCACCACAGGGTAAGAAATTTACACACTATTGAGAAATGTGGAATGGGCCAGACTAAACATCACAAGTCTGATAGCCTGGAAGGCTAAATAGTCACAGGAGAACGATAATAGCACAAGGGCCCACACATTATCGATATGGCCAGAAACAATAGCAGCCCTGCACAAAGTATTACAAGGGAAAACTCTGGGTATCCAACAAGTAAACCACATAAAGGAGCTGCACACTCAATTTCGCTACAGCGAGGCTGTGAAACAGAGCAAACGACCTTTGAAGAAAGCCAGCTGGCAATTTTAAAAAAGATGGAACATGGATAGCAGCAACAAATTTGCCACAGCTAGAAAATTGCACAATAGGTTCATGTGGCAGCTTAAAAACCTACATTGCGAAAATTAAATTGGATCCACTTCTTCAAACTTCTTCAAAACCACAACCAGGACTATTTTTGGCAGTATACCAACCACTTAGAGGGGCAACATGAAGACAAAAGAAATGGTGTCTCAGCTGCTTTCTGGTTGAAACATGTGAAGACATTGTACTGCAATAAGCCATGTAGTGTTAACGGCCACAATAGCCATGTCACAGGAAAGCCTAACACTGAACCAACTGCCTGCCAAAGACAGTGACTTGCACAAGATTAGACCCACCCCCAACACAATCCAGGTAGATCAAAGCTGGGCTCTAAAAATCTTGAAGAATGGAAGAAACTTTGGGCTACCTGTCACCCTATTCAAGGAGGATAACTCATTTTAGGCCCCTTTGTTCTTGTCACTTTATCATCTCTGCTACATAACAGTCACAGTTCCAGAGTCCTGGCATGGATCAATTTTACATCCAATCCACAAGAAGGGTGATAACACAGTTCCGTCTAACTACAGAATGATAGCCCTACTTGATATTGAGGGCGGGGCCTATGCCAGCACTTTATTCCAGGACCTGGAAAGCTGGGTCAGCGACGAGGGCATTTTGCCATTCTATCACTCAGGTTTAAGGGATGGGGCATCCACTACAGATAATATCATGGCACTGGCATTTCCAATGGAGCAGGCTAATCAACCAAAAACCCACTGCTTTTTGTATGTTTTGTCAATTACACTTCAGCCTTAGACCGGGTGGACCGGCAAGCTCTGGAGCAAAGCACACTGCTGGGAAAATCCGAAAAAACTGCTGGAGGCAATAACCTCACTCTATTCTCAAACCTGGGTGAGAATTTGGCTGACACAAAGCACGGCAACTCACAAAGTCTGCACCGGAAATGGCTTAAAGCAATGATGTGTCCTCGCACCAATGCTTTTTAACTTGCACACTGCGGATCTTGGCCAATCCTTAAAAATAGCAAAACAGTCTGTCCTCAAAATTAGCCAAAATCACTTATTTGTTTTGCAATATACAGACAACATGATTTTAATGGGTCATGCCAAGCTGAGGATGCAGAGAGCCTTAGATGCCCTCAACTTATACAACATAAAGAACAAACTGGTGGCAAACTGCTCTAAGACAAAGGTAATTATCTTTCGGCATCATTCCAATAAACACAAACTGCAATGGGGACTAGGCAACCTGAAGATCAAAAGTGCCCCAAAATATAACTACATTGGTGTGTGGTTTGCAAGCACTGGATAGCCAAAGTTGCACCCTGCCCATATTGCAGAGAAAAGGAAATCTGTGATCTATGCTCTGTGTAAACTTCACTCAAGTCTGTACAGCCCATCCACAGAAGCCATCCGGAGGCGATTAGGGCAAAACTCCTCCCATCAGTTATGGGCAGTGCGCTTTCCCTGGGGCCGTAACGCCAACCATGGAGTGGACACAATGCCAAGCCTATAAGCGCATCTTTCGCATTCCATTACACGTTCAGAACTCTCTAGTATGCCTGGAGTCCGGCCTTTCCAAACAATCTTTTAAGAACATGGCGGCTATTGTTCGGTCCCACCACAAAGTCTGTACCTCGAAGGCTAATGTAATGAAAGAGGTCTTGAAGGTTATATTTATAGCCAGGAAAAATTCCTGGTCAGATTATTTGTCAGAGGCTCACTCTAGACTGAACTTGGCCTGGGAAAACAGCTCAATTACCTTTGCCTCTTTAAAAATAATATAGAACAAACGGGTCAGCCTTCTTTCCAGGTACGACAATATTAGTACCATAGGAGAGTCTAAATCTAACCTCAAGGCAATCATAAACTTGTATAAAGACAAGCTTGTCCCGCCCTATTTAAACAGTGCACTAACAAAGACGAAGCGGAACCATATTTTTTATGCAAGACTCACTCGCTACGGCTGATCTGTGCAGGCTACGACATTTAAGCGAGGAAACATTGGAACACTTAATATGTATCTACCCAACCCTCCTAAACGGACAACGCACTTTATTTAAACCAGTGTTCATTGCACATGGGGCCAGTGGTGGCTCACTGAGGGAGTGGTGCGGGGCGGTGAAGCGGGGCGGGGAGGGGCAGGGTGGGGGGGTAGTGAATTCGGACATGCGACGGACAGAACTCAGAGGGAGTTCTGTCCATCGTAAGTTGAGTCCACTACCCCCCACCCTGCCCCTCCCCGCCCGGCCCCACCACCCTGCACCACTCCCTCTGTGAGTCGCCACTGCATGGGGCACACATTTGTAGGGAGGCCAAGAGTTACTCTATTCTTTGGAGACCCCAGCAGAGTTAGCAGAATTCAGCAAATACATGACCTCATTTCAAAACCTGCTAAAAGCTTACTAACAACCGTTGTCCGCTAAACCTGCACATGGCACTTAAGCCATGGTTGCCCTCCATACGCAGCAATCTGCATGTTTGCCCCTGTGGTAATTGAGCCTATAAACAATATGGGAGATTTCAGTGCCTGGACATCCGCACCAAGACCCCAAGGTCTAAGAGGAATAGTGTCCATACAGGAACTGGACTTTGGAAAAATGGAAGTGCGGACCACGAGCAGGAAAATTAGCTGGGTTTGTAAGAAGTCACCGCACGCTACAAACTATCGAGGATGGAACTGATAAGTTGCATGGTTACTAATTTTCTCTTACCCTATTTTTTACTTGGCCTTTTATTAAATTCATTTAGAGAATGGCATGTTTTATTTTCTTATATAACAATGAAATGGCTTACATAACCATTGAAATTCTTTTAGTATCTTATACTGTGTTTAACGCTTTGTGATGTGTTCTTTTTTTTGTAAAAAGATTAATTATTGAACACAAAAATTAATTATTTACCTACTTACACCCTGAAGGAGGTAATGTACACAGCACCAGTGCTCAAGACCTTTGACTTCTTCCAAGAATAAATTGTGCAAACAGACGCCTCAGAGTATGGCATAAGGGCCATGCTCTCACAACTAAATGAAGTGGGCCTGGATCAGCAGTAGCCTTCATCAGTACGAGGTTACATCTGAGGGAACTGCGGTGAAGTCCAATAGAGAGGGAAGCATTTGCAGTCATCTGGGCACTAAAGAAGCTGAGGCCATATCTGTTTGGTGTTTACTTCAGATAGGCCACAGACCCCTTTAGATGGTTAATACAGATGAGAGGTGAGAATTCCAAACTGTTGAGGTGGTCCATCTCCCTACAGCGGCCCCCCTCCCCTAATTAAAAAAATTAACTAAATAAAAAAAAGAGGCCAGGCCCCGGGGGATGGGGTCCCCGGGGCCAATAGTGGCCCAGGGAAGGGAGGCCACGCGGCCCTCTTCCTGGTTTTTTTAAAAGAAAAAAGTGCTCAGGCCCTGGGGGATGGGGTCCCCAGGGCCCAGAAAATACTAAAAGAAGGGGGGCCACACAGCCACCCTTCTAAAAATATTTAAAAAAAGAAAAGCCTATTGGCGCACTGCTGTTGAGGCAATGAGGTACTCTTGTGTCCTGAGGACCTCAGGGCTAAAGTGGACTTCATCCCCCGAGCAGCAGTGCGCCAGGAGGCATGTTTGCAGAGTGGTGTAAAAAGGGGCGTGGCCTCGGACCACTCTCAGCAATCCAGCTGTGTGGGCTTACTGGAGGTAACAGGAGGGCTAGTTGACCCCCAGGGACCCTCAGGAGGCAAGGGGACTTCATCCCCTAACCAAGAGCGCACCAGGAAGCACGTTTACAGAGTGGTGGAGAAAGGGTGCGTGGCCTGTGTCCACCTCTCAGCAATCCCACTATCTGGGGCTTACTGGAGGTATCAGGTAGGCTAGTTGGACCCTAAGGACCCCCAGCAGCGAAGGGGACTTTAATCCCCATCGAAGAGCGTGCCAGGGAGCACGTTTGCAGACTGGTGGTTAAAGGGGGCATGGCCTGCTATGAGTACTTATCAATGCTGCTGGATGGGACTAACTGGAGGTAATAGGAGGGGTAGTTAGCCCCCAAGGTTGTCCTTGGGGGCCAACTCCCCCTCCTGTTAGCTCCAGTAAGTCCCACACAGTGGGATTGCTAAGAGGTCTTCGGAGGCCATGCCCTCCCTTTCTCCACCACTCTGCAAATGCACCTCCTGGCACACTACGTGTTGGGGGATGAAGTCCACTTTACTTCTGAGGGACTTTGGGGGCCAAGAAGCCCTCCTGGTACCTCCTGTAAGTCCTACGCAGCGGAATTCCTGACCGCTGGTTGGAGGCCCAACCCCCTTTCTCCACCACTCTGTAAACGTGACTACCAGTTGAAGAAGCATTTGCAATGTAATAGGTTTCGCATTTGCGAGAGTTAGAGATATTGGCATTGTAAATGTAAAAGTGTTTTATTAATGTTTCCTGGAGTGGAGTGGATGTAGGTTGTGTGTAGTGGAATTATGTGGTATGTTGTGCAGTGAAACTATGTGGATAGAAAGTATGTGGCATTTAGTGTGTATGAATTATGTAGAGTGGGATTATGTGTTATGGACAGTAATTGTGTGGTATGATAGTCTGTGTTGTGGAGTTGTTCCTCGTTTCCATAGAAGCTAAACTATAAACTCAATGAGACAAAAAAAAAGAAGGAACCACTGAGGAGCACATCTGGACCTAGTCAGAGGTATGAGCAGGGCCAATGGAATTATGCAACTGTTTGGCTGCATCGACTTTTGCACAATTACACATTTTCTGCATTTGCCACATAATCCATCATTTGCTGCATAATCTGCATATTTGAACAAAAAAAACCTTGTTTCTAGCTCAAACGGCTCAAACGTTACCAAAAATTCAGCGACAAGTGTTACAGCGTGGTGGAAGGCCCTTTGCAAACCTAGAATGGTCACCTGTTACTTATTGCTAAATGTGGGTATTAAATTGGTACTAATGGTGTGTAAACCACTCTTGCTTCCTTCTGCGCCTCTCTTGCCTCTTTCTGCATTTCTGTTGATTCTTTTTGCACCTTTCTTTTTTTTCTGTACTTCTTTTGCCCCGTTCTGCTCATCTCTTGCACTTTCTACACCTCTCTTGCCTCTTTCTGCATCTCTGTTGCCTCTTTCTGCACCTCACTTGCTTCTTTCTGTACCCCTCTTGCCTCTTTCTGCACCCTTCTTCCCTCTTTCTGCCCCTCTTTTGCCTCTTTCTGTACCCCTGTTCCCTCTTTCTACACCTCTCCTGCCTGTTTCTGCACCTCTCTTGCCTCTTTCTTCACTTCTCTTGCCTCTTTCTGCACCTCTGTTGCTTCATTCTACACTTCTGTTGCCTCTTTCTGCACCCCTTTTGCCTCTTTCTGCACCTCTGTTGCTTCTTTCTGCACTTTTCTTGCTTCTTTCTGCACCTCTGTTGTTTTTTTCTGCACCCCTCTTGCCTCTTTCTGCACCTTTCTTCCCTCTTTGTGCAACTCTCTTGCCTCTTTCTATACCTCTCGTCCCTCTTTCTGTACCCCTCTTGCCTCTTTGGGCACCTCTGTTCCTTCTTTCTGTACTTCTCTTGCCTCTTTCTGCAGCCTCTTGCCTCTTTCTGCACTTCTGTTGGTTCTTTTGCACTGCTCTTGCTTCTTTCGGCACCTCTCTTCCAAATTTCTGCACCCCTCTTGCCTTTTTCTGCACCCCTGTTCCCACTTTCTGCACCTCTCTTGCCTCTGTCTGCACCCCTGTTCCCTCTTTCTGCACCTCTTTTTCCTGTTTCTGCAACTTTCTTGCCATTTTCTGCAGTTCTCTTGCCTCCTTCTGCACTTCTGTTGCTTCTTTCTGTACTTCTTTTGCCTCTTTCTGTACCTCTCTTGCTTCTTTCTGCACCCCTGTTGTCTCTTTCTGCACTCGTCTTCCCTCTTTCTGCACCTCTCTTGCTTCTTTCTGCACCCTTCTTTCCTTTTTTGCATCCCTCTTGCCTCTTTCTGCAGTTCTCTTGTCATTTTCTGCACCTCTCTTGTCTCTTTCTGTACCTCACTTGCCTCTTTCTGCACTTCTCTTGCTTCTTTTTACACCTCTGTTGCTTCTTTCAGCAATTCTCTTGCCTCTTTCTGCACTTCTCTTGCTTGTTTCTGCACCTCACTTTCTTCTTTCAGCACCCCTCTTGCCTCTTTCTGCACCCCTCTTTCCTCTTTCTACAACTCTCTTGCCTTTTTCTGCATCCCTGTTCCCTCTTTCTGTAGCTTTCCTGCCTGTTTCTGCACCTCTCTTGCCTCTTTCTGTACTATGTTGCTTCTATCTGCACTTCTCTCGCTTCTTTCTGCACCCTTCACGCCTCTTTCAGCACCTCTGTTGCTTCTTTCTGCACTTTTCTTCCTTCTTTCTGCATCCCTCATGCCTCTTTCTGTATCCCTCTTGCCTCTTTGTGCACCTCTCCTACCTCTTTCTGTACCCCTCTTGCCTCTTTTTGTACCTCTGTTGGCTCTTTCTGCACTGCTCTTGCTTCTTTCTACACCTCTTTTGCAAATTTCTGCATCCCTCTTGCCTCTTTCTGCACCCCTCTTCCCTATTTCTCCACCTCTCTTGCTTTTTTCTGTACTTCTCTTGCTTCTTTCTGCACTGCTCTTGCTTCTTTTGCACCTATCTTGCAAATTTATTTATCCCTCTTACCTCTTTATGCACCCCTGTTCCCTCTTTCTGCACCTGTCCTGCCTGTTTCTGCACCTCTCTTGCTTCTTTTGGCCCCTCTGTTGCTTCTTTCTACACTTCTCTTGCCTCTTTCTGCACCCCTCTTACCTCTTTCAGCACATCTGTTGCTTCTTTCTGTACTTCTCTTGCTTCTTTCTGCATCCCACTTGCCTCTTTCTGTACCCCTTTTGCCTCTTTGTGTACCTCTCCTGCCTCTTTCTGCACCTCTCTTGCCTTTTTCTGCAGTTCTTTTACCTCTTTCTGCACCTCTTTTGCACTCTTCTGCACTGTTCTTGCCTCTTTCTGTACCCCTCTTGCCTCTTTTTACACCTCTGTTGGTTCTTTCTGTACTGCTCTTGCTTCTATCTGCTACTCTTGTGCACATTTCTGCACCCCTTGTGCCTCTTTCTGCACCTCTATTGGTTCTTTCTGTACCTTTCTTGCCTCTGTGTGCACCCCTGTTCCCTCTTAGTATACCTGTTTTACCTGTTTCTGCAACTCTCTTGCCTGTTTCTGCACCCCTCTTCACTCTTTCTGCACCTCTGTTGCTTCTTTCTGTACTTCTCTTGCTTCTTTCTGCACCTCTCTTGCTTGTTTCTACACCTCTCTTGCCACTTTCTGCACCTCTCTTGCCTCTTTCTGCACACACAGGGCTACTTTTAAACTGGCCTCAGGCTCAGCAGTGCACACATGCAAGTGCAGAAATGGGCTGCTGGCTTCTAACCTGCCATGCCCTATTATACGCTAGGGTCTTAGAGGTAGTTTTAATCCCCCTGCCCTATTATGTACTAGGGCCTTACATGTGAGGTCATGCCAATCACATTGGTACCCCAACCCATAGTGTACCCTAGTGTATGTAGGTGTTTTGACTGTATTCTAAGTGTCTTTCAGCATAGCACTGGCTCCGGGCCTGGTTAGGCAGAGCCCAGGGTCAGTCAGAGTCAGTTACCACCATTACCAGTCAGCAAAAAGTTGGGGGGGACCCAGGGCACAGGATGACTTTGCAACAAGGCCTCTTTCTGTACCTCTGTTGGTTCTTTCTTCATATCTCTTGCTTCTTTCTGCACCTTTCTTCTTCTTTCTGGACTTCTGTTGCCTCTGTCTGCTTTTCTCTTGCTTCTTTCTGCGCCTTTCTTTCTCTTCCTGCACATTTCCTACCTCTGTAGGCATAGTTAGAAATTAGCATTTAAAAAACCTTAGAAATTCACTGAAAAAGCCATAGGTTTTAGGGACGTTATAGTTAGAAATTAGCATTTAAAAAACCTTTGAAATTCACTGAAAAAACCATAAGTTTCAGGGACGTTATAGTTAATAATTAGCATTTAAAAAACCTTAGAAATTCACTGAAAAAAACCACAGGTTTCAGTGACGTTATAGTTAGTTGGACATTTCACTCGTACAAAACCAGAGAAATTCGGCCGTTATAGTTAGTTGAGCTAACTATAACTCGCGCCCCCACAATGCACTGCTGATGTTGTCACATATTACATCATTCATGACATGGTCAGTGACACCTTACCAACGGGAGGGTGGTTAGGCTTTATAGTCCTTTTTCCACTCTCTATATATATAATGATATCCCCCTTTATATTCTATGGAATTGTAACAATGCTAATTGTTCTAAGTTTATGCATTTCGCTGCTGGTAGTGGCTTGTATACTGCATTATAGAGCACAATAGTTAAAATAAACATTTTGAACTATAACAGTGACTCTGACCATTCTTATTGTGGACAAGTACGAGTGAGTGAGCGAAAGGGTATGTCTTGCTACCGCGAGTCCTGAGAGAGTCGGGAGTGTTGTGTTCTGGGTTGTCTAATCATTTGTAGCTTTGTGATTTTGGAGAACGAATGAGACACTATAGGTAGTCGGTTTGGGGATTTTGGGTACTGAGGTGGTAGATTGGTACACCCCTATATACCGAGGTCCTGTTTTCCTGCGCATAGTTCTCTGTAGGTGCAGAATCCCTGCAACATGGTGCTGCCAATGTTTGGTCTGGTTCTTATCTGCGAGACTCCTGAGTAGTGCTTGTCCACAATCCCCTCACATCTGTTTCCGGAGACGGTTGTGACGGTGTAGCCTCCTATATTTATGTTTTATAGTTTTTTCAAGCTTGAATTTTAAAAGGTTCCTTTTCTTTCATATTAACCCGTTATTGTGCTGTCTCAAATAGGTTGTTATTCTTTGATATTCCTTATGGCGGTTGCCATTACACCGCCTAATCGGGCGGCAGTCACAGCTTATTTGACTCAACATGGGGTCCCTAATGCTGGTGTTGCGCTCATTTTTGTGGTAGAAGCGGATGCAGCTTACAGCTTTGAGGTGTTTTATTCTTGGGTCACCTTTCCGGCAGTAGATGGAACAGATAATTTGTTTCACAAATATACTGCCACGGCCCTACCTCAAAATTATCAACCTTATAGGTCTCTTGAAGTTCCGCTAATGGCTTGGCAACACCAAATATGGTTTAATGGCACCCTTCCTCACCCAATAACGCTGGTCCGTTTAGGCCCTTTATCGATAGATGGGGCCACGTGGCCCGTTTTGGCTGGGTATACCCCACACCCACGTTATCTACCAACTGCAACAATTGCAGAACTCCGAGTATTACATACTTCCTTAATACGTATACATAGGGCTGTTATACAGTTCATGTCGCGCAACTTTCAGGTGGGACCACCTGGCGTTGCTGCGCAACCAGCTGGACCTCGTGGTGTAACCATCAGTCCTCTTATGGTTAATTCAATGATGGGCAAGCGTCCGCAGAATAAGGATGAATTCCCTTATTGGCTTGCTGAAAAATTTGGACAAATCGAGGCTGTTTTTCCGAATACCACTCCTGTGGAGAAACAGAGGATCCTTACCATCAGTTTACCTAAAGACTTGGTTCCCGAATTAGCTGATTGTAACACTTGGGGGTAAAGTGTTTGCAGCAGTATATTCGATGTGTTTCGGCACCCCCTCAATGACCGCACTCCCTTCCGTGATAAAGCGTGTTCAGGATGAACACGGAGCCGAAGTGGCTCTGGAATTGGGGATGAGACTAGTGGGGGTGTTCGACATTGTTGCGGATATGATCCTTGCTAATGTTAAAGGTGATGCTGTAAGCTTACAAGTGGCTAACCACTTGGAGGCTGTGGCAGACGCAGACAAGCCACGTGAATTACCAAAGATTATTGCTAAGGCTTATAAAACCTTAGGCCTCAATAGTCTGGGAGTTAAGCCTTTTACTCAAACGCAGACACAATCTCAAACTCAAACAAAAGCCCAGACTGATAAAGATGGGCGCCCGTTCTTTCCTAAAAGGAACTGGCAAAATAAAAAACGGGCAGCAACAGCAGAAGCAAGGTTCGCGTGCTGGTTCATCGACACCTGAGTCTTCTGAGCATACTTATGATTTGCGCGACCGCGCAAAAATTATGACTCCTGATAGATTTCAAGTCCTTGATCAGCGCTCTCCTCATTCTTTACAGGACACATCGGACTCTCAAGTCGGTGGTGGGGAACGCCAGGATCGTGCCAAAGGTCCGACCACACAACAGGGACGAGATCAACCTCGACAGTTTGACGTTAAAGCCAAACAAGAGGATCTGCCTCGTTTTAGACCCCCGTTTCAGAAGAAGAAAGTTGCTGCTTTAACTGCAAAGTATGCCTCAGACGGTGAGAACGCGACTCCTCGACTGGACATGGGCAGTGACTCTGCTCGACAGCGCGGCGGAGGTTACCATACTGCGGGAGGCACTATGTCCCTGTCTGGAGGCAACAGCAACTGATACATTCATTACAGTAGAAACAGCAGATACCCGGGTTGCCCCACCGGATAGACTTTATGAGATTGTCTTCCAAATTGAAGGTGATATACATCGTCCAATCAAGGCGGTTTTCTGGGAAAATCTCACCTCCTCATACGACATTTTGTTGGCGGAGGCAGATTGGCCTCCACCCTTTGTGCTAGCCACTTCTAGAGGGGAGGACGTGATACTTCTGAGTATTTCGTGTTACGTCCCTGAGGAACATGCAAAGGCTTACTCAGCTGAGTGGGCTTTGGCCCTTGCCCCAGCGGTGTACCGTAGTCAGGTGGGCTGGGATATTGATCCACCGGCACATGAGATACCATTGCGGTCTATGCCACAACCACAACCGTAGTATCCAATCAGACGTGAGGCTAAGGCTCATGTTTGTGACATTCTAACTCAGTTGGAATATCAAGGAGTGATTGAATCCTGTGTATCACCTATGAATAATCCTCTTTTTCCGGTATCAAAACCTGACGGTTCATATCGCATTGTGTTGGATTATCGAAATTTGAATAGTCATTGTCGCACTTTTGCGGTGCAAAACACACACAGCTCTGCGCTGGTGAACAACCTCGTTGGTAAAAAATACAAAACTACACTGGACATATCCAATGGTTTCTACAGTCATAATCTGGCTCCTGAGAGCCGTGACTTGACAGCATTCACCGCCGTCGGAAATCAGAAAAAATTTACGGGCTTGCCTATGGGGTATAAAAACAGCCCCGGGGCTTTTGCTGCGCGTGTTGTGTCTTTGTTGCACGACATTGATCCAGATGCGTTCTTGTACGTTGATGATATTTATCTGACGGACGACGAACTAATGCCACATCTTGTCCGAGTCGACCGCATCATTTTATCGTTTGCCGAATATGGATACAAATTCAATTTTGCAAAATCACACATCGCTCATTATGCTGTGCTCTTTTTGGGCTATGAGCTCAATAATGAGGGTCGGGGATAGCCCCCCACTTTCTGGAGAAATGTGCACAATTGCAACCTCCCTCTATGCTGAGGAAACTTCAGTTTTGGGAGAACATACATCCCTGATTATGCCCAGCGTATCAAACCGCTTTCTGCGTTGATTCAACCAACATATTCTTCTGCCAGCTGGCTTCCGGAACATACCACTATTCTACAATCTTTGCAATCTGATATGCTTGCAACTAACTACTTGTTGACGTGTGATAATACCACGAACCTGGTGATACGTATAGTGCCAGGGACGGTGGGTTTCACTTACTTGACATTCAATGATGGGGACACAGTACCTATTGCATACAAATCACATTTGTACACTGCAGCATAAATGCATTTTTGGAATGTTGAAAAAGTTTTGATGGCGGTCCAAATGGCGATTCTGAAAGAACGCTCGCTGGCGCAAGGGAAACGCATTCTTATGGTCACGCCTTTTCCTGCCTTAGAGGCAGTGACTAAGGCAAGTGTACCGAACTCTAAGGCACTACATCCCCGTTGGATCCAATGGGCTACCTCTTTGACATCATCTGATGTCACGTTTATCTTTGATCCTGCACTTCAGACACAGGAGTTTTTACAGTATGAACACGTTCATCCTCCTCCGTTGTTGTTGCTTCCTTTGGATGAGTACAAGTGTATCATTTATACCGATGGCTCGGCTCAACCGGCCACCGTTTCCAAACACTCTTATTCAGCGGCTTGCGCTATTGTGGCTGGTTCGATTGTCAATGGAGAATTTAAGTCTTCCATAGTGCATACTCAGGCACTTGGAGACTGTACAGCACAATTGGAGGAGCTGCGTGCTCTTGTTCTCGCCCTTGAGTTTGCCGATCCTAATGTGAATACTCTCATTGTATGTGATTCTTACTACTGTGTTCAATTTTTGAATGACAACTTATTCTTTTGGTCTCAGAATGACTATTGAGACTCTAAAGGCAGCACAATCAAGCATAAAATGCTTTGGGTTCGAGTGGCAGACCTTAAACAATGTCTGCCCCTAACACAAGTTATACATACTCTTGGTCATCAGCGTGTGGGAGCACATGCTCTTGGTAATTCTTTGGCTGACAAGGCGGCCAAATCTGCAGTAGCCACGTGTTCCGTTGCAGCAGTTACAAAGTCCATGACTAAAATAGATAAAGATATTCTGGCAGCGGTAGCTGCTACGAAGGAGGGAACAGCTTATCCTCAGGGTTTCCCTTCTAAGTACTCTTATCATATATCTCCCGAACAAGTTCCTTATGTTAAGATTCCATCAGTTGGGGATCGGCTGATTCCCAACATGGACCGCAGACTTGCTTTGATCATGGCCGCACACGAGGGCATGGCTTCTGCACATGCCGGGGTGTCTGCGACAGTCTCTATTTTACAGCAACGTTATTGGTGGCGTGGTTTATATAAACAAACCCATAATTATGTGCTTTCTTGTGACATTTGTCAACAAATCAAGCTGTCTACGGTCTCACGCCCACCACAAACACAGCTATGTATTTCTAATCGACCATTTGGCTGTGTATATCTTGATCATTGCGGTCCTTTCTCTTCTGATACTGCGTATAAATACATTTTTGTTGTAGTTGATTCGTGCTCTAGATTCCTTTGGGTTTGGACACAACCAGTGCTGACGCTCAAAATGTCATCAGGGATTTGCGTGCCTTTGTCGGGATGTTTGCCTGTGGCACCTTCCATTCAGACCAAGGTCCATCGTTCGCCTCTAAGGCGTACAAGGATGCGATGAAGTCGATGGGGGTGCTGGTACAGTTTTCGTCTCCATACAGGCCTGAGGGCAACTCTATTGTGGAGCGAATGAACCGCGACTTAAAGCAATCTTTGACAGTTAGAGTCTTAGGTACTGGCAAGAACTGGCTGGCCCATTTGTATAGAGTTCAACGTGCACTTAATAATCTCCCTAGAAGATCTCTGGGTGGGCGGACCCCCTACGAACTGCCCTTTTGCATTAAAATGTTTGTGCCAGACCTTGATGGTCTAGACATTGTGGCGGCTGCCACAACCTTTGACGTAGATAATCATTTTGCTGTGTTACAGGACCTACAAACTGCTATGCAACTGAACATTTGCCCTCTTCTGTGAGAAGTTGGCCTGGTATATGCTGTCCACTAATTATAGTGGGCACCTTGCACCAGTCCAAACAACCCCTTATTGGAGATAGGTTAAAGACAACCTTTATTGAAAGCTATCCTAGTGGTAGCTATGGAGAGCAGCCTTCAGGCTAAGTCTTGAAGGAATGTAAAGCAGCTTGTTTTACCAGTCTATAATCTCTTGAGTGACCAAATGAAAGAGGACCACACCAGGTATATATTTAAAATATATGTATTTAGTCTTAAACACACCCCTCTAGTCTCTTTATGAGGCTAGAGTTCGAAATACATAAGTTACAAGTCGAATATCAACAGTAATAGCACAAATACACGTTTGAGCCCTAGGGGCGTACCAAACCATATACCAATAAAGTGGTATAAGAACCACGACTGAGCTAGACACAAGGCCTAGAGCCTGTAGAAGTGCTTGGCCCTCAAGGAACCACCCAAGGTAGTGACACAGGGGACCCACGGGGGACGCGTGCAGTGTGAGAACACAGCCGCGAGCTGCCGTTGACTTCTATGGGGAATGTCGCGGTTGGAGTTTTAAAGAAAAAGGACACTTAGAGGAGGACTTGGAGCAAACCCCTTTAGAACTAGGATGTTCTAGAGTCTATACCCACGGGAGCACCGTAGTACTCGAGTTACCTCACCCAGGAAAGCCGGGTGCATAGGTGTCTTTCGGGGTCGGGTTTCGTCGTCGTTTTCAATGGCGATCTGCTGCAAAGTGCTGCTGGCGACCAAGTCGAAAGTGTTCGGATGGATCCAAGGGTGGATCGAAGATCTGAAGAACCTGAAAGCAGAGGGGACAGAGCAGGGTCACTAGCCAGTGACCAGGAAGGCGATGAGCAGATGCCCACCGATGTTGGGTGCTTCAGGTAGGTTGACAGTCATCTTGACTCTTCAGCCACGAGGTCCAGGAGGTGTCGACGATGACCAGGAGCTGGATTCGAGCTGTCCGACAATGTCTGCCGATTGCAGGGGTGTCGGCGACCGGATTGGATCCAACAAGCCTTGGCAACGGCAAGTCACGTGGAAATAGAAGAAGGACAGTGGTGCAGACCAGCAAGGTCTGAGGAACTCACCCAGCAAGGGTAAGACAGGGCACGTCTGGAGCAACCAGGGAAGCCCAAGCAGAAGAAGAGTAGCCTACAGGAGGGCCCACTAGCCAACAGACTAGCGACCGCGAAAGAGCCTCGAGTGGACACACTTGGAGCTGGCTCACAGGACACTCATGGAGTGGAGGCCAGTGATCTTCGGTGCAGTTGGTGCTGGAGGCGGGGGCTACTCGGAGCCCAAAGCACAACTTTGTGGGAGACCAAGAAGAGGATGCACTTGCAAATGTGCTTGGTGTCCAGGGGTCACGGTTCCACGTTACCCACGACAGCTACGGGCCTCAGCTTTGCTGGGGACTCAGGGCAGCCTCGGGGAAGTCTGGAAATCCCCCTCTGGTGATGCAAAGACTTCGGCGTCCGGCGGGAGCTTCAGCGATGCAGACCAGACAATTGCTTCTTTGGTGCCTGCCAAGCAGGGGAGTCACTCCTTGACCCCAAGGGAGATTCTTCAGTCCTCTAGTCTTGAGTAGAGCGTCGAAGTTCCAGGATTCAGTTACAGAGTTAAGTCCAGGGATATCTAAAGTCCTAAGGACTGGGGTCCCATACTTATACTAAGTTAGGGGGTTGGACATACTCTGGGGACCCACCTATGGGAGGGTCAGGGAAGAGGGGTGGTTACACCCATTCCCTTTGTCCAGTTTCGCGCCAGAGCAGGGGCAGGTAGCCCCTGCAACCGGTTTGAACTGGCATATGCACAGGGACACCAAATGTGCCCCCAGTGCAGGACTTCAAAGCACCAGAGGGTGCTCCCGCCCAGCCCCAATACACACTATCCTGTCTGGGGAGGTGGTTACACCTCCCTTCGACAGGAAACCTATTGTCCAGGCCTCCCCTGCTGGAGTTTCAGTCAGCAGCAGGAGGCCAGACCCGTGTCTGTGGCGGCGGCATCCATTTTGTGATGACATGGCACTGGAAAGAAGTTACCGGGTAGCCCGGTGTGTACATGTCTCTCCCTCTAGAAGGGTGGAATCCAACCCCCGCCGCCAGGACTGGCGGGGGGTAGTATTCCAAGATGTTTGACACCAAACACGACATGTTTTGGTGCAGCCAGTCCAAAGTTAGCATTGTACCGCGAGGATATAATGCGCTTAAGAGTATATGGTCAGGCTGTACCACAAACAGCATCAGAGGAGGGACTCCGAACGCTGTAGAGGGGCGCTGCTCATGCAGGGGCACCCTCTCACATAAAAACCAAGCATTCTGCCTTCAGGATTGGTAAGGCCTGCCATAGGAGTGACTTATAGGTTTATATGTGTGTGCAATGGTAGTGATATAGGTAGCCCATACCACTGTAAGGGGTGCAGGCACCACCTTACCCAGGCTGCAGTAGCAGACCTGTGGTGTCATTTTGGATGGCCTTCCAGGGGTGGCACAATACATGCTGCAGCCCCTGGTAGGCCTCTGAGGTACCTATGCCCTGGGTACATAGTATACCATATACTAGGGACTTATAAGGAACTCCAGATTCCAATCAGAGATGTGCCTAAGGCACATGGAAACCATTTTATAGAGGAAGCAGATAGACTGGGGCCCTGAATAGCAGGATCCCAGTCCAACTAAGTCATAAACCAGCAAAACACCAGGAAAAAAGTGGGGGCAACCATATAGTCAGATTCCACCTTCCTACATATGGAGTTCAATGTGCACTTAATAATCTCCCTAGAAGATCTCTGGGTGGGTGGACCCCCTACGAACTGCTCTTTGGCATTAAAATGTTTGTGCCAGACCTTGATGGTCTAGACATTGTGGCGGCTGCCGCGAACCTTTGACGTAGATAATCATTTTGCTGTGTTACAGGACCTACAAACTGCTATGCAACTGAACATTTGCCCTCTTCCACTGACACATCGATGCTGATTCCGGTCACCGGCTGGCTTCCTAAGATTGGAGATCTGGTACGAGAAAAGCTGGAGAACAAGAAAGAATTTGGTCCCTCTTATTGTGCACCGGTCCCGGTTCTTGGATTGAAGGGTACTTGCACAGTAATTCTACCACCTTTACCTGGTCACAAAGACAACAGATACATTTCAGTGGACAATGTCAAGTTACACAGTCTGGCCGATTCTGAATAGTTTAACTCCTGCTGTTTCAGGCAACGCTATTTCAATGAATCCGGTGCATTCGTCCACTTCGAATCATCCTCGTATTGCAGAGGGTGAAATAGACACTACTATTGACCTTTCACCTGTCCCCACACCTCCCTGTTCCACTGCAGAAGTCGAGTATACTTATCCTGCGGAAGAGTCCCAGACTGAAGTGCCGGACAGTCCACCTCAACATCAAACTGATGCCGCCCTACCGCCTTCAATGAATATGGGTGTGTAGGAGAGTAGGATCTGCTTCACATGGGTACCCCCACTTTTTGCTGATGCTTCACTGTTTTTCGACATTAGTCTGGCTGGGGCCCTGCTAATCAGAACCCCAGCCTAGCTGCTTCCTCTCTAAAATGGTTTCCATGTGCCTTAGGCACATCACTGATTGGGATCTGGAGTGCCCTTATAAGTCCCTAGTATATGGTATACTATGTACCAAGGGCATAGGTACCTCAGAGGCCTGCCAGGGGCTGCAGCATGTATTATGCCACCCCTGGATGGCCATCCAAACTGACACCACAGGTCTGCTACTGCAGCCTGGGTAAGGTGGTGCATGCACCCCTTACTGTGATATAGGTTACCTATATCACGAAATACATACACACATATAAACCTATAAGTCACTCCTAAGGCAGGCCTTATCAATCCTAAAGGCAGAGTGCGTGGTTCCTATGTGAGAGGGTGCCCCTGCATGAGCAGGGCCCCTCTGCAGCGTTCGGAGACCATCTCTGATGCTGTTTGTAGTGCAGCCTGACCATATACTCTTAAGCGCATTATATCCTCGCGGTAAAATGCTAACTTTGGACTGGCTGCACCTAAACATGTCGTGTTTGGTGTCAAACATCTTGGAATACTACCCCCCGCCAATTCTGGCGGCGGGGTAGCATTCCACCCTTCTAGAGGGAAAGACATGTTAACCCTGACTAACCCGGTAACTTCTCTCCAGAGCCCTGGCATCACAAAATGGATGCTGCTGCCACAGACACGAGTCTGGCCTCCTGCTGCTGGACGAAACTCCGGCAGGGAGGCCTGGACAATAGGTTTCCTGTCCCAGGGAGGTGTGACCACCTCCCCAGACAGGATAATGTGTATTGGGGCTGGGCGGGAGCACCATCTGTGTGCTTTGAAGTCCTGCACTGGGGGCACATTTGGTGTCCCTGTGCATACCCCAGTTCAAACCGGATCAGGGGCTTCCAGCCCCTGCTTTGGCGCAAACTGGACAAAGGGAAAGGGGTGTAGCCACCCCTCTGCCCTGACCCACCCATAGGTGGGGCCACAGAGTAGTCCAACCCCTATCTTTAGAATAAAGGTAGGAACCCAGTCCTTAGGACTTTAGATTATACCTGGACGAAACTCTGAAACTGAATCCTGGACCTTCGACGCTCTACGACAAGATTAGAGGACTGAAGAATCTCCCTTGGGGTCAAGGAGTGACTCCCCTGCTTGGCAGGCACCAAAGAAGAATCTGTCCGGTTCGCATTTCTGAAGCTCCCGTCGGACGCCGAAGTCATCACATCACCAGAGGTAGATTCTCAGACTTCCCCGAGGCTACCCTGAGTCCCCAGCAAAGCTGAGGCCCGTGGCTATCGTGGGTGACTTGAGACCGTGACCCCTGGACACCAAGCACATTTGCAAGTGAACCATCTTCTGGGTCTCCCAAGAAGTCGTGCTTTGGGCTCCGAGTAGCCCTAGCCTCCAGCACTACCTGCACCGAAGATCACTGGCCCCCACTCCACGAGTGTCCTGTAAGCCAGCTCCACGTGCGGCGTCACGAGGCTCCTTTGCGGTCGCTAGCCCGTTGGCTAGTAGCCCTTAACGAAGGCCAATCCTTTTCTTACTTGGCATCCTGGTTGCTCCAGGCCTGCCCTCACTTACCCTCGCTGGGTGAGTTCCATAGACCTTGCTGGTCTGCACCATCGACGATCTACATCTTAATCAAGACTTGCCGTTGCCAAGGCTTGTTGGGTCCAATCCGGTCGCCGACACCTCAGCACTCGACAGACATTGTGTACCAGCCAGAATCCTGCTCCTGGTCGCCGACAACGCCTCCCGGACCTCGTGGCTGAAGAGTCAAGACGACCGTCAACACACCTGAAGCACTCGACATCGGTGGGCATCTGTCCATCGCCTTCCTGGTCCCTGGCTAGTGACCCAGACTCTGTCCCCTCTGCTTTCAGGTTCACCAGAACTCCGATCCACTCTTGGATCCACCCGGACACTTTTCTCTTGGCCGCCAGCAGCACTTTGCAGCAGATCGCCATTCGAATCGACAGACGAAACCCGACCCCGAAAGGCACCTATGCACCCGGCTTCCCTGGGTGAGGTAACACGAGTACTCCGGTGCTCCCGTGGGTAGAGACTCTTCAAAGTCCTAGATCTCAAAGGGTTTTGTCCTAGTCCTCTTCTAAGTGTCCCTTTCCTCTATTTTCCCGATCCCGACTTTCTCCATAGAAGTTAACGGCGTATCGCGGTTGTGTATTTACACTGCACGCGTCTCCCGTGGGTCCCCTGTGTCACTACCTTGGGTGGTTCCTTGTGGTCCAAGCACTTCTAGAGGCTCTAGGCCTAGTGTCTAGTTCAGTCATGGTTCGCATACCACTTTATTGGTATATGGTTTGAGTACGCCCCTAGGGCCCAAACGTGTATTTGTGCTATTACTGTGTTTAAATAACTTCTAACTTATGTACTTCGAACTCTAGCCTCATAAAGAGACTAGAGGGGTGTGTTTAGCAATAAATACATATATTTTGAATATATACCTGGTGTGGTGCTCTTTCATTTGATCACTCAAGAGATTATAGACTGGTAAAACAAGCTGCTTTACATTCCTTCAAGACTTAGCCTGAAGGCTGCTCTCCATAGCTACCACTAGGATAGCTTTCAATAAGGTTGTCTTTAACCTATCTCCAATAAGGGGTTGTTTGGACTGGTGCAAGGTGCCCACTATAATTAGTGGACAGCATATGCCAGGCCAACTTCTCACAGGGTGCAAGCGGTTATTTTGGGGACCGTGCGAGCTTCTCCTATGGCTCTTCCTCCTTGTCTTCTATGATGGCACTTCCACCGACAAAAATAAGTATTTTCATCTGTTGGTTTAAAATGACTTACTTGGTCCCACCCTGGACCTACATCTGGTTGGTACTTATCCTGATTTTCCTCTTCATGTCAATAGGATTTGTGACTGTATTTTTCTTACTCATCAATGGTCATTACCTGCCAGAACGCTCTGCTGTGAAATTGTCGATGGAATTCTGGCCCCTCATACATTGTTCCATATAATGAAATGAGATCAAGCCCTTGTGAACATTTCAGCTTTCCCAGTTGCAGATGGCATAATTTGGGATAAAGTAGCTTTCGAAATCCATGGTCCGACGGAAGTCCTCAACGTACCATACGTGTTTCGCGTTTCTTTAGGAGACGTGGTAACACCGGACATACAATCCGATGATTGGGATGTACAAGCAGTACATTCATTTTTTTCGGATTTAAAGTATTATGCTGCTTTTGATGCTGAAGATTTATATTTGAATTCTGCCAATTATGCAGATTTATTCTGTTATCAACATTATGGGCATGATTACTTACACAAACAAACACGTTACGCCCTGTTTTTAATTACACGCAATGGGAACATTGTCCAACTCCTTTACAGGGAGTTCTAAAACACTTAGGGATAAGTTCACCTATTTCACGGATTATGACATGTCCAATTCTGAATCCTATTTCTTTGAATTACAATTTTCAGTCGCAAACTAAATTTATTCTGACCCACACTAAATTAATCTATTCCAATTCCTTTAGATCTGAATTGGCCACACAGGGTTATGATCACTGGAGTGCTACCATTGAGTTAAAAACAATATGGGGCACTAAGGCGTGGCAGGTTCAGGGAACTGAGGCTTTACATCGTGCCTGCCTAATACCAGCACAAATGTTATTTTTAAATGATACGGTATATCAAACTACTTGCTTTGGCCTAGCAACTGCAAAAAATGTAAATAATCCATCCATTCCATCTTTGGCTGAGTATGATAATTGGCGCACACAGACAAATTATTCAATCAATGTTTTGCAAACTCTCTTTCGGAAGGGCACTTTCAATGTTTCTAATGTTGACCCTAGCGGTTGGTTGCTGTGGCAAACTAGTTCAAATGCATGCCAACTGGGCTTTTATAATATAACGCCAGGTTTTACACAGGCTAGACCAGATCCACGTTTTTCGCACTCACATTCAGTCACAACATATTCGGTGGGTAAATTGTGCCAACAATGGTTGGAACACTCTACGTTGTCCTCGGTTAAACAACATTTGTCTCACTTGTCGAGTGACATCAATTTGGCTGATTTTCTTTTAGGCCCTAGGACCCCAAGGACAAAAAGATTTTTCTATGCTGCGTACAATGAAATATGGAAATTATTGCAGATGGAGGCAGCATTTCGTCTGCGACAGATTGACAAAGCTAATTTGGAAAAAGTCCTTGCAGTGGTCGACAATAGCATTAACACACTGTCTTCCCGCATTTATACCTTGGATAATATTGTTTCATCTGTTATTGATATTGTTCAGACTGATGTATCTGTGTTGTATCATGGTCAAAATCGATTACGCTCAGTAATGCAGTTTGCATGGACGTTACAGACTCTTAAAATGGGTAAAGTACCTTGGGATTATTTGAATGCTTCAGCTTTGTTTTTGCCATTTAATTTAACTGATTAACAACGGTTTATGTCCATGAAAGATGCTACATACCAATTATTACACATTGAACAATTAGAACATTTGCCGTTCTCTGTGCCGGAGACAGATTCGGCTGTATGGTTAATACACGGGGTGATTTCTCTCCCTTTCTCGCTGTTTCAATTGAAATCTTGCATGAGACATTTACCGATTGGCCGCTTTGAACCCTTGGGTAGTACGTTTCTCCATGAGTTATGGTCCCTACCTTTCACTTTCAGATGTCATCGGGAGGATAAGGAAGTTTTCCTAACAGGGGTGTACTGCGATTCCACGGTGGGACACTCCCTAGTTTGCAAACAGGTTAGGTTGCACGGCGCTTGTAATGTTTTGGCACCTAATCTTGCTTGTTTTTTGAAAGGGAGTCCCCTTCCAGCAATAATTCCCGCTTTTACATTGCTTACTAACTGCAGTTATCGTATTTTGAATAACCACGACTGTTGTGGTTTACGGGCAGGAATCCTGTATATAGTAACAGTTTCACATCGTGTTACTTGTTGTAGCAATGTGCTTTTTCCGCCCCCGCATGAGAAAGTAGATATTTCCATTTGGCCTTCCATTCTGACTTTGAAAACAGATTTCAACAAATTAAGCAGGCTCAAAGCGCTATTGTTTCAACAAGAAGTGGCACTCACTTCAGCTCGAGAGACTTTCGAATTGCAGGTGGCTAGAACTTCGAGTGAGATTCAGTCACTCCTGAACACGAATCTCCCACCGCATTTTGGTGAGCTGATACATAAAATATTTAATGCGTCTGACACCGAAGGCCTTGCTCATTTTTTTAAACTGGTGGGATCCATCCTTGTGACTTCTTTTCAGACGATATTTGGACTAATACTGGCCTTTATTCATTCTCCCACTGCATTTTGGTGAGCTGATACATCAAATATTTAATGAGTCTGACACCGAAGGCCTTGCTCATTTTTTTAAACTGGTGGTATCTGGCCTTGTGACTTCTTTTCAGAAGATATTTGGAGTAATACCGGCCTTTATTCATTCTAGGTGCAGAATCCCCGCAACACACTGATGACATCACTGATGACATCTCAACTGACATCACTGATGACATCATCCAGTTACTGAGTGTTTCTAAAAAGATTAAATATGTTTTATATATATATATATTCACTGAAAAAACCATAGGTTTCAGGCACGTTATAGTTAGAAATTAGCATTTAAAAAACCTTAGAAATTCACTGAAAAAACCATAGGTTTCAGGGACGTTATAGTTAGTTGGACATTTGACTCGTACAAAACCATAGAAATTCCCCGGTTATAGTTAGTTCAGCTAACTATAACTCGCGCCCCCGCAATGCACTGCTGATGACATCACATATTACATCACTCATGACATGGTCAGTGACATCACTGATGACATCACTGATGACATCTCAAATGACATCACTGATGACATCACTGATGACATCATCCAGTGACTGTGTGTTTCTGTAAAGTTTAAATATGTTTAATATATATAGGGAAAGGCGTATTGAAGAATGAGTGGGTGTATAAGTGTCTGAACGGATGATTTAGTAGGTGCGTGACTGACTCTATAAGTGAGTGATTAAACATATCTTACTGAATGCATGGGTTAGTGACTAAACTGTGTGAATGTCTGTATCCGTCTGTCTGTTGGTGTGTAAGCGGCTGCATGGGTTTGCCAATAACTACATGAGTGTCTATATGGGTTATTGATTGATTGTCTGAGTATCTGTATGGGTGCCTGAGTGTTTGTGTGGGTGGGGTGTGTGTGCCTCTGTGCATAGATGTGTGAGTGGGTGATTCACTGGATGCATGGTTTCAAGAGTGCATCTGGGATGGACTGTATGGGTGGGTGAGTGTGTATATGGGTGTGTTAGTGAGTGAATGTATATCTCAGTGGTACATGCGTGACTAACTACATATGTGAAAGGCAGTATATATGTGTGTTGGAGTATATAAATGGCTATAAGTGAGAGTGTGTGATTGTGAGAGTGGCTGTATGGATGAGTGTGTGCTTGTATCAGTGATTGTAAAAGAGCATAAGAATGTGCTAGTATTTGTATGAGTAATTGAGCTGGTGTGTGTATAACTGTATAGGTGAGTAAATGGCAGTGTGATTAATTATTTGCATGAGTGACTAGGTGTGTGAGTACCTCTATGGATAAGTGGTGGTGTGTGAGTGTCTATATAGGTGTATGAGTGCATATGATAGTACTGTACTGAGTGACCATAAGTATGAGTGACTGTACGGGTGAGTGAGTGGATGTGTGTGTAAACCTCAGAATCAGTGAGTGGGTATTTAGTTATTGGTGTTGGAGTGTCTATGGTTTTGAGAATGTCAGTCTGTAATTTAGAGTGGGTGTATCAAAGGTTATATTAGGGTGTAAGAAGATGCATCAAATTATCACATGGATGATGTCATCAGTGATGTCATCAGTGATGTCATTTGAGATGTCATCAGTGATGTCATCAGTGATGTCACTGACCATGTCATGAGTGATGTAATATGTGACGTCATCAGCAGTGCATTGCGGAGGCACGAGTTATAGTTAGCTGAACTAACTATAACGGGAGAATTTCTATGGTTTTGTACGAGTGAAATGTCCAACTAACTATAACGTCCCTGAAACCTATGGTTTTTTCAGTGAATTTCTAAGGTTTTTAAATGCTAATTTCTAACTATAACGTGCCTGAAACCTATGGTTTTTCAGTGAATTTCAAAGGTTTTTAAATGCTAATTTCTAACTATAACGTGCCTGAAACCTATGGTTTTTTAAGTGAATATATATATACGTAGTGCCAGAGGCAGTTAATAATGAACCATAAAAAAATGCATGCATTCGCTGTGCCAAGCATAAGGCTGCAGAGGGATTTCCCTCCAGAATGGTGTGACTGCAAATGACTAATTTCATGAAAAATCAGTAATTTATTTTGTATCAATTCTGCCTTGGCTGTGTTTTGGGGTATTAATCTTAAAACTGTTTGCGTTGCATGCTACCAGAGGACAGATGGAGCGTCAAATTATCAGTATCGATCTCCAGTTCACATGTTGCTGCAGAAACCAAGTTGCTAATTGCATTTTTATTTTGCCCCTTACTTACCTCCAGGCTCTGAGGCGGTTCTGTTTAGCCACCAGACTGAGTAGCTAATCGAGGGAGACAAAGATACCCCCACTGAGACACTTCACAAGTTACCAACAGATAAACTACGATATAAAAGTGCTTTTGACTTTCTCAAGCTATATAAAATGTAGGTCTCTGTGTCCTCTGTTCAGACATCATTTATGCTGCTTTGAGTGTGTTATTATACTAGTAATAATCCTATGCATTGCACATGTTATAAACTGACTTTTTGGCACCCATCACCAAGTTGTTTTATTACTCAACTAAAACAAGTTTCTAAATCTTACAAACAAAATTATGAGCATAACCCTATAACAAATGGGAGCTTATACCTTGCAGGTCATATGCAACTGTTTTTTTAAAACAGATGTTATTGAGTTTTGGCATAGAAGAACATTACTATACACATGTTGCACAGCAAGGAAAATCACATACACAATCAGAACATTACACCACTACAAAGCAGCAATAACGGTGGCATCCCCGCCCACTAACAGGACCGTATATATGCATTGGCCCAACCACTTCCCCCATACTTGGTTATGCTTAAGGGGGCAACCCCTGGCTTCGTAAGCTGGTCTCTCCTGCAGGGCACACCAATCCACCCCCGATGCCATTGTGAAAGGGTGGGTAAAGAAGGGGACCTCCATCGGGCAGCAATATCACATTGTCATATGCAACTGTTAACAGCAGAAGTGTAATGCGCCGAGCTACTGGAATAGGAATGTAAATTGTGATCTGCAGGTTGCACAATGATCTCTGCAACAAAAGCATTAACCAAATAAGCTACCTTAAATAGACTACAAATCTATGATCATATCTCACGTGCAACACTCTGGAGCTGGCACATGAACACTCTGAGGTATTTTATGATGCTTCAAACCAGTAACCAGGTATGACACGTGGATCTCTCCAGCAACTGCATTAACCACCTCATTTATAATATTAGTATTATGGACTGAAATGCGCTGGATATACACAGAACCCTGGGTCACATGCCTTAATGATGCATGTTACAGGAGGAGAAAAGAATTGCAATTATTGCACATCCCCTTTACATCACAGGGTTGATAACTAGAGAGCTCAGAAACTCTGCCAGGTGTTATTTGCTAGTAACACTTGAATATCTCCACAGCTGCCTCATGAGCTGTTTCTTAGTAATACTCTGAGACCACTACCACACTGAGTTTCAGGATAAAGTTTATGCTACCTTGGATAGATTCAGCCCTATCAGTAGGTTCTTAGTGCCACACAGGCTCTGCTACCCTAACAGGGAGAAGGTAGTATTTAGAACCTGCAAGATTTGCATCCCTAACAGGGAAAATAGTACAGTAGCCTTGATACCCAAAGATCAGCGAAGCCCTGTAAGGAACCATGAGATATTAATATCCGAGGCACATATAGACACTGTGTATGCACAATAAGGAGTTTAAACCATCAGATTTATAAATGGCTGCCAGTTACAGAGATGTGTGGAGACTTTGCAATTATAGTGAGGGGTATATATCATGAGAACTATGCAATTCATAAAGATACAGTTAAGGGGGTGTAACATGAGATTGTTACAGGTGGGCTTACAGTGCAATGCGTCTACACCTAGGCCGTGCACCTGGGATGTGACTCTGGCCTCTGAGTTCAGCCTCTAGTAGCTGGGTGATGCAGAGGTCTGCAACTATAAATCTAATGACAAGATTGACACTTAGAGGGATGGGGTGTAATCCTTACTATGACACAAGTCACCGATGACATGTTTCAATGGCACCCATAATCCCACTTTACGTGAAGAAACTTCACACACAAGCAAACTTAAAAAGAAGCAAATATGGAGTAAATCGAGTACAACTGGGCTCTAGGACTTGCGTTTAACACTTATACTGCAACCTGAAGCACACCTAATTGCGCTGTGCTGACTCCTATACCTTTCTTGTGCTGTTTCCCTAAATTTAGGCTTTTCTGAGCTGGCATCCCCTGTCAAGTACCAAAGAAGCCCCACTGCCCAGTGCCTGAAAGTGCAAGGGTTTGAGGGCGACAGGCAGGGGTGCTAGCCCGGACTTCAGAGACCCGACGGACTTCTTGGAGTTTGCTTCTGTGCTGAGTGCCACCAATCCACCAACAGTCACGGGCACAATGCTGTGACAAATACATGCATGCAAAAGATGAAACCGAGTGCTGCTGCAAGGACTTGCAGCGTGACACATCTCGACTTCAGCTTTCTGAAGGAGAATGAACATCCCTTCACAAGGGTGACTTGGCGCACTACCTTGACTTACCCGTCGTGCCTCCAGTCACTCGGGGTCATGCAGTATTAGTGTTATAGTCAGGGGTGTGCACTTTTTACCCAGATCTGAGCCTGTAGCCTTGAGTCCTTACTGCACAACAACAGTCACACACAGGAACACACATCATACACCTCACACTCCAAACAGAAGGTACTTTATGATCTGACCCGACCACCAGAAGGCCGTGGGACCGACAGGGGATTATTACGGGGGTGTTCCACCCTAAACACCCCCTCCCCCCACAAAGATACGCCCCTGTGTGGGATGTCCCTCTCTACAGTGACGTCACAGAGACAACTGAACTAAACGTGTAGCAATATGCACTGTGAAATACTATTTGTCTGCTGACATCGTACTGTGAGATGTCCCTTACTGCAGTAACATCACACGGGGAACTGAACTAAACTCATAACAATAAATATTGAGCAATTTCCTGTGAGCAGTGACGTCGTACTATGGGAAGTCCTTCACTGCAGTGACATCACTCATGCAGCTGAAGTGAGCGCATAGCAATGTACAACCAGAACTGCCATTCCCGCGGGGAGGTCGTACTGTGGGACATCCGTCATTGCAGAGGCATCCCTGATGCAAGCTAAATGAACCTATAGAAATGCACACTGAGAAATGTCCTTTGTGCAGTGACATCACACATGCAGCATCACTTACTTCCCTGTTATCAAGAGTGGAACTGATCATAGTGCAGTGACGTCATACACTGCGGACGTCTCTAATTGTGGTGACATCATAAACGAGCTTCGTTTACTAAAGTGACATCACACGGACAACTGCAACGACATCACCCAAGGAGCTGAACTCATCGCAACAACATCACACCGAGAACTGCCAATATCACACCAACAACACAAATGGGGCTGAAGCTATTAAACTGTATTAAAACTGTAACAACAACAGTGACCAGTAATGAGGTGCTTCTCTCGCCATTTGAATAGTTGATGTTTTTTTTTTACAAAAACCTTGGTGCTTAAGCATCAGAAGGCTGAAAGGCGGACCGACTGAACTCCCCCTCTCATGGGCTCTGTTTGTTTGGACATCACGCCCGACCTCTTAATGAACCTGGAGAAGGGCCCGTGGATCCCCCGCCGAGGTGGACACAGGGTTTCGACCTTCGCCGCGTGAACTCCATGCCAGTAATGTGTCCCCTCCGAGGCCGCTCTCTTTACTGTGCCGTAATCCCCTAGGGCAAGAAAACAACATTCCGCCTTTACTCCGGCCCCGTGGCGTTCCTGTCTAGCAGCGGGAGGCTTCAGTGGATGGCATCTGTGCATGCACCATCATTCTTAAAGATAAGCTCTGCAATTTACAAGAGCAAATAAAACTCGTGCATACACGCATGCCAACGCCGCTGTCTGTTTAGGAGAGAAACCTGCTATATAATTCCTCATTGTCCCCTAAGGACGGGAGCCCGTTTTTTTTTTATTTTCGGCTGAAATTCGCGCTGGGTGCGCGAATCTCTCCGATTTTCTTTTTTTAAAAAAATGCTTTTTTTGGCCTTGGGAGTCCCTGTGGGACCCCCTGAGCAGGCCTAGGGGGTCAGGGTGTTTCTACCCTGCCCCTTTTTGTTATTTTTCACCTTTTTTTGTTCTGTTTTCTTGTGCCTCGGTTACCGAGGCACAAGATGGCTGCCAACACTTCCTGGTTTGGAGTGTTGACAGCCAATTAGAATAAAGCTCGTGGTCGGGAGGGTGCGCGGATCCTCCGTGCCTCTATATATCAAAACTTTTATTTTTTGATTTTCTCAGCAACTACTGAACGGATTTACACCATTTAAAAAAAAGGGCGCTTTCTGAACCAAGCACTATCTTTTTGCCAATCTTGGTGTAATTCCGTTCAGCAGTTCGAGCTGTAGCCGTGTCTAAAGTTTCCTATGGGAAATGCATTTTTCGACCTCTTTTTTAAAAATTTCTCAGGAACTACTGAACGGATTTACACCATTTAACAAAAAGGTCTCTTTCTGAAACAAGGGCTACCTTTTTGCCAAATTTGGTGTAATTCCGTTCTGCAGTTCGGGCTGTAGCCGTATCTAAAGTTTCCTATGGGAATTAACATGGAGAAAACATGTTTTGGGACCCCCCTTTTTTCTCGGCCCCTGCTTGCCGAATCACCCCAAAACTTTCAAGACGGGAGCTGACCGGAGCGGGCTACAAGTTTTGAAAATTTCGCGAACATTCGTCATCCGGCGCCAAAGTTATTGGGAAAATAATAAACACTTTTCCTATGGAAACTAGGTCCTAACTATAACTATCTACTGGCGACCGCCAGTAGATAATATATATATATATGCGCCAAGGTGTATTGAAGAATGAGTGGGTATATGAGTGTCTGTTTTTTAAATGCTAATTTCTAACTATAATGTCCCTGAAACCTATGTTTTTCTCAGTGAATTTAAAAGGTTTTTTAAATGAAAATTTCAAACTATAGCGTCCCTGAAACCTGTGGTTTTTAAGTGAATTTCCAAGGTTTTTAAATGCTAATCTCTAACTATAACTTCCTTGAAACCTCTGTTTTTTTCAGTGAATTTTGAAGGATTTTTAAAGGCTAATTTCTAACTATGCCTACATAGGTAGGACATGTGCAGAAAGAGGAAGAAAGGCGCCGAAAGAAGCAAGAGAAGTGCAGAAAGAGGCAAGAGAGGTGCAGAAAGAGGAAGAAAGATGCAGAAAGAAGCAAAAGAAATGCAGAAAGAGGCAGAAAGAGGAAGAAAGGTGAAGAAAGAACCAACAGAGGTGCAGAAAGAACCAACAGAGGTGCAGAAAGAGGCCTACTTTGACTGTACCTTACAGCAGACTCATACAAAGTACCCTAATCACTAATCCTTCTCCGAAGATTTCTTAAACCTCACTTTTTTCTTGAAGGTTCACTATTAATTGACTGCTCAGAATGTTAGGCCTACCAAACATAAAACAGCAATCCTAATCATATCACTGTTGTAAGTCTGACTAAGTTTGTGAAGGTATGCATGCGTGTCTATGCTTTTACCTAGTGACATGTTAAATGAAAATAAACATACAAACACTTGAATACCTGTGTTTCAAACAGCATACTCTGTAAATGTGTGTAAAAAAAGGTGTATGCATCTCTTTTTGCTCACAATACAGGGCACATGGGTATTCAATAGTATATTTGAGGGACTCTATAATACATATATACATAAGACATGTCTGCCTGTGCAATCGAGTAACAGAGCTGAACTAACAAGATTTGACCACCTATAGGAGAAGCTACCCGCTTTTTAAACTACCATCTTAAGATGCATAACACATGTGAGAATACATGTGCAAGTAGACATATACCTCAGTCATGAGAGCACGCAGACCTTTAAACTTGACAACTTGCACTTCCCATTTGAATATTGAAACAGGCGAGAGAAGTACAGAAAGGAGCAAGAGAATTGCAGAAAAAAACGAGAGGTGCAGAAAGAGGGAACGGGTGCAGAAAGAGGCAACAGAGGTGCAGAAAGAGGGAAGAAGAGTGCAGAAAGAAGAATCAGGGGTGCAGAAAGAACCAAGAGCGGTGCAGAAAGAAGCAAGAGAAGTACAGAAACAAGTAACAGAGGGGCAGAAAGAGGCAAGAGGGGTGCAGAAAGAGGCAAGAGAAGTGCAGAAAGATGCAACAGAGGTGCAGAGAGTGTCAAAAGAAGTGCAGAAAGAAGGAACAGAGGTGCAGAAAGAGGGAACAGGGGTGCAGAAAGAAGTAAGAGTGATACATAAATTTGCAAGAGAGGTGCAGAAAGAAGCAAGATCAGAGCAGAAAGATGCAAGAAATGTGCAGAAAGAGGTAAGCAAGGTGGAGAAATAGGGAAGACGGGTGCAGAATGAGACAAGAGGGATGCAGAAATTTGCAAAAGAGGTGCAGAAAGAAGCAAGAGCAGTGCAGAAAGAACAAACAGAGGTGCAAAAAGAGGCAAGAGAGGTGCAGAAAGAGGTAGGAGAGGTGTACAAAGAGGCAAGAGGGATACAGAAAGAGGCAGGAGGGGTGCAGAAAGAAGGAAGAGAAGTGCAGAGAGAAGCAACAGAGGTGCTGAAAGAGGCACAAAGGGTGCAGAAAGAGGCAAGAGAAGTACAGAAAGAAGCAACAGAGGTACAGAAAGAGGCAAGAGAGGTGCAGAAACAAGCAGGAAAGGTGCAGAAAGAGGGAGCAGGGGTGCAGAGAGAGGCAAGAGAGGTGCAGAAAGAGGAAAGAGGGGTGCAGAAAGAGGCAAGAGGGGTGCAGAAAGAAGCAGGTGAGGTGCAGAAAGAGGCAATCGAGATACAGAAAGACGCAAGAGAGGTGCAGAAACAAGCAAGAGAACTGCAGAAAGAGGCAAGAGAATTGCTGAAAGAAGCAACAGAGGTGTAGAAAGAAGCAAGAGAAGTGCAGAAAGAGGCAAGTGAGGTGCACAAAGATGCAAGAGAGGTGCAGAAAATGACAAGAGAACTGCAGAAAGAGGCAAGAGGGATGCAAAAAAGGGAAGAAGGGTGCAGAAAGAAGCAAGTGAGGTACAGAAAGAGGGAAGACGAGTGCAGAAAGAGACAACAGAGGTGCAGAAAGAAGCAAGAGAGGTGCAGAATGAGGCAAAAGAAGTGCAGAAAGAAGCAACAGAGGTGCAGAAGGAGGCAAGAGAACTGCAGAAAGAGGCAAGAGAGTTGCAGGAACAGGCAGAAGAGGTGCAGAAAGAGGGAACAGGGGTGCAGACAGAGGCAAGAGAGGTGCAGAAATTTGCAAGAGGTACAGAAAGAAGCAAGATCAGTATAGAAAGAAGCAAGAGAAGTGCAGAAAGAAGCAAGAGAGGTGGAGAAATAGGGTAGAGGGGTGCAGAAAGAGGCAAGAGGGATGCCGAAATTTGAAAACGAGGTGCAGAAAGAAGCAAGAGCAGTGCAGAAAGAACCAACGGAGGTGCAAAAAGAGGCCAGAGGGGTGCAGAAAGAGGTAGGAGAGGTGCAGAAAGAGGCAACAAAGGTGCAGAAGGAGGCAAGAGAACTGCACAAAGAGGCAAGAGAGTTGCAGAAACAGACAAACGAGGTGCCGAAAGAGGTAACAGGGGTGCAAACAGATGCAAGAGAATTGCAGAAAGAGGGAAGAGGGGTGCAGAAAGAGGCAAGAGAAATGCAGAAAGAGGCAAGAGGGGTACAGAAAGATGAGAGAGAAGTGCAGAAAGAAGCAACAGAGGTGCAGATGGAGGCAAGAGGGGTGCAGAAAGAGGCAAGATAACGTGCAGAAAGAAGCAACAGAGATGCAGAAAGGGGGGAGAGGGGTGGAGAAAGAGGCAATAGGGGTGACGAAAGAAGCAAGAGAGGTGCAGAAAGAAACAAAAGAAGTGCAGAAAGAAGGAACAGAGGTGCAGAAAGAGGCAGGAGGGGTACAGAAAAAGGGAAGAGCAGTGCAGAAAGAAGCACGAGGGGTGCAGAAAGAAGCAACAGAGGTGCAGAAAGAAACAAAAAAGTGCAAAAAGAAGGAACAGAGGTACAGAAAGAGGGAAGAGGGGTGCAGAAAGAGGGAAGAGAGGTGCAGAAAGAGGCAAGAGAGTTGCACAAAGAGGGAAGAGGGGTGCAGAAAGAAGCAAGAGAGGTACAGAAAGAAGCAAGAGATGTGTAGAAAGAAGCAACAGAGGTGAAGAAAGAGGCAAGAGAAGTGCAGAAAGAGGCAAGAGAGGTGCAGAAACAGGCAGGAGAGGTGGAGAAAGAGGGAAGATGGGTGCAGAAAGAGGCAAGAGAGGTTGTTGAAATCTGTAGATTATGCAGCAGATGCTGGATTATGTGGCAAATGTGAAAAATGTATAATTGTGCGAAAGTCGGTGCAGTCAAACAGTCGCATAATTCCAGTGGCCATGCTCATACCTCTGACTAGGTCCAGAAGTGCTTCTCAGTGGTTCCTTCTTTTTTTTGTCTCATTAAGTTTATAGTTTAGCTTTTATGGAAATGAAGAAGACTAAACCTGAGGTTACCACTCCACTACATAGACTACCATACCACATAATTACTCTCCATAACATATAATCCCACTCTACATAATTCCTATACACTAAATACCACGTACTTTCTATCCATATAATTTCACTGCACAACATGCCACATAATTCCACTACACACAACGTACATCCACTCCACCCCAAAAAAATTAGTAAAAACTTTTACATTTACAACTCCAATAGCTCTAACTCTCGCAAATGCGAAACCTATTACATTGCAAATGCTTCTTTAACTAGTAGTCGCGTTTGCAGAGTGGTGGAGAAAGGGTGCTGGGCCTCCGACCAGCACTCAGGAATTCCGCTGCGTAGGACTTACAGGAGGTACCAGGAGGGCTTCTTGGCCCCCAAAGTCCCTCGGGAGTAAATTGGACTTCATACCCCAACCCGTAGTGTGCCAAGAGGCGTGTTTGCAGAGTGGTAGAGAAAGGGGGGCATGGCCTACGAAGACCTCCTGGCAATCCCACTGTGTGGGACTTACTGGAGGTAACAGGAGGAGCAGTTGGCCCCAAGGACATCTTTGGGGGTCAACTACCCCTCCTATTACCTCCAGTAAGTCCCCCACACACAGCAGGATTGCTAAGTTCTCATAGCAGGCCACACCCCCTTTACCCACCACTCTGCCAACGCACCTCCTGGCGCGCTCTTGGATGGGGATTAAAGTCCCCTTCGCTGCTGGGGATCCGTAGGAGCCAAGTAGCCTTCCTCATACCTCCAGTAAGCCCTAGCTAGTGGGATTGCTGAGAGGTGGACACAGGCCACTCTCCCTTTCTCCAGCACTCTGCAAACGTGCCTCCTGGCACGCTGTTGGTTGGGGGATGAAGTCCTCTTGCCTCCTGTGGGTCCCTGGGGGCCAACTAGCCCACCAGGTACCTCCAGTAAGCCCCACACAGCTGGATTGCTGAGAGTGGTCACAGGCCACGCCCCCTTGTTACACCACTCTGAAAACGCACCTCCTGGTGCACTGCTGCTCGGGGGATGAAGTCCACTTTAGTCCTAAGGTCCTCAGGACACAAGAGGACCTCTTCGCCCACCAGCAATGCACCAAGAGGCGTGCAGAGTGGTGTAAAAAGGGGTGTGGCCTCAGACCACCTCTCAGCAATCCCACTGTGTGGGGCTTACTGGAGGTACCTGGTGGGCTAGTTGGCCCCCAGGGACCCTCAGGATTCAAGGGGACTTAATCCCCCAACCCAGAACGCGCCAGGAGGCGCGTTTGCAGAGTGATGCAGGGAGGGGGCGGGGCCTCCGGCGAGATGACAGCTTCTCCTTTCTTTCTTTTTTAGAAGGGGTGCTGTGTGGCCCCCTTCTCTTAATAGATTTTGGGCCCTGGGGACCCCATCCCCCAGGGCCTGACCCATTTTTTATTAAAATAATGAAAAAAATGGGAAAGGGGCTGCACGGCCCCCCTCCCAAGGCTGATTACGGCCCGGGGACCCCACCCCCCGGGGCATGGCCATGTATTTGTATTTTTTTTTTTTTTAAGCAGGGGGACCTCGCAGCCCCCCTCCTGAGGCCTTTTTCGGCCCCGGGGGCCCCATACTCCAGGGCTTTGCCTCTTTTATGTTTTTACAAAAAAAAATTAACAGGAGGGGGGCCACAGCCCCCCTTTCCTGGGCCACTTTTGGCCCCAAGGACCCCATCCCCCGGGGCCTGGCCTCATTTAAAAAAATTATATATATATGTATAAGGGAGGGGGGCCCTAGGCCACTGTTGGCCCGGGGACTCCATCCCCCGGGGCCTGGCCAGACTTTGTTTTATTTTTTTGGGAGGGGGGCGGCATGGCCCCCCTCCTAAGGCCAATTATGGCCCCGGGGACCCCATCCCCCGGGGCCTGGCCTTACCTTGGTTACCGTGGGGGAGCCCAAATGCCTCCGCAGTCCCAGCCAGCTCCCACCTCCTGTGGGAGCCGGCATCGCTTTTGGGCAAGGGGAGCTGCTGACATGCAGCTCCCCTTGTCCAAAAGCAATTCTGCTTTGCTTCTTGGAAACGAGAGCTGGTTTCCTGCTCTCGCTTCCAAGAAGCAAAGCAGTGTTTGCATTGGCAGGGCGGGAGCCATAGCAAACGGCAATGTCCCAGGGGTGGGCACCCCAGGACATTGCAGGAGCCGGCCCTGGGGGATGGCAGCCCCCAGGGCCATCTAGGGCTCCAGGAGGGGGCCCGCGCGGCCCCCCTCCCAACTGACTAAAGCCCCTGGGAGGTGGTGGTCCCCGGGGCAGTGTAAGGAGGGGCAGGAGCCTCCCACACTAATTTAAATGATTGAAGTCCAGGGGAGGATGCTGTCCCCAGGGCTTGGGGGGCCTTTGAGGCCCCCCACCATGAAATTCAGTATGCCCCGGGGAGGTGGTGGTCCCCCTCCCTGGGGCATACTTCTTTTTCTTTGAATTGAAGCCCCGGGGAGGTGAGGGTCCCATGGGCTTGGGGGCTAGCAAGGCCCCGCCTCATAATTACGAATGCCCCGGGGAGGTGGCGGTGCCCGGGCTGTGGGGGGCCATGTGCCCCGCACATAATAAATTAAGCCCTAGGGAGGTGGTGGTCCCCAGGGCTGCGGGGGCCCATGAGGCCCCCACACATTAATGAAACATTGCCCCCGGGACCTGGCCCACCCGGGGGCTCAAAGAAACGAAGCGTGGGAGTCCCCGCTTTGTTTTTTTATTTTTTCAGCCGGATTCGAACACCCAGCACAAATTCAGCCAAAATTATTTTTTAAAATGCTTTTTTTGGCCCTGGGGGTCCTTGTGGGACCCCCTGAGCAGGCCTAGGGGGTCAGTGTGTTTCTACCCTGCCCGCTTTTCTTGTTTTTTTATCTTTTTCTGTACTGTTTTCTTGTGACTTGGTTACCGAGTCACAAGATGGCAGCCAACACTTCCTGGTTTGAAGTGTTGGCAACCAATCAGAATGAAGCTCGTGCTTGGGAGGGTTCGCAAACCCTCCTCGGCCCTCAGATATTGATATTTTTATTTTTGAATTTCTCAGGAACTACTTAACGGATTTACACCATTTAAAGAAAAGCACACTTTCTGAACGAAGACCTACCTTTTTGCCAAATATGGTGTAATTCTGTTCAGCAGTTCGAGCTGTAGCTTTGTCTAAAGTTCCTATGGAAATTAACATGGAGAAAACGTGTTTTGGGACCCCCCTTTTTTCTCGGCCCCCGCTGGACGAATCACCCTGAAACTTTCAATACATGAGTTAATCTTAGTGAGCCATTAGTTTGGAAAATGTTGCGAATATTCATCAAACGGCGTCAAAGATATTGGCAAAAGAAAAATAGCTTTTTGAATAGATACAAGGTCCTAACTATAACTACCTACTGGCGACCGCCAGTAGGTTATATATGTATATATAGAACATTCACAAAACTTCAATGTGGCTTGCATCTTTATTACCAGGAAGAATGTATCCGTGGTAGCATTGTGACATCATCTGTTAAGGCAAGAGTGTCAGCGCGCCATAAGACTTCTACACATGATAACAAATAATGTGTAGAAGAAACGCAATAAGCGCCACTCGATCACAGATCAATAACACACAAAGTAACCACCCACCGTACCTCGAGTGATTATTTAACTCGACAGGACATATTGTTTATTTTAAAAAAAATTGAAAATAAAGTAAAATTTGCGTAAGTCTGTCCTCTATGCCATTCGAGCACATGATGTAAAAGAGCCACTGACAGAGATGCTGTAAATCTGAGTGACCAAGGCCGCTGTGTCGGCTCAAACACATAATGTCTGCATCCTAAGTAAAATAAAATAAGGAATTTGAATCGCAATAGAAGTTGGCTCCGTTTGTCTTTGGAGAACTTTTTCACAAGCGCCTGATCGATATTTGCGGTAAGACTGTCCTGCGAGCCAACCACCCGCTGCAGGACCAGCAGCCACAGTCAAGCAAAGGACGTGCCGTACTTTTGTGCTGCAGTGGAAAACGAAGCGTAAAGCAGCTGAAGCCCCCCGTGCAAGAATACAAACCGACAATTCTAATGGAGAATCGGAATGTGAAGAAAACAGATCAGATGACTGACCACGCATAGGGAAGACCCCAGGTGAGCGGCAGGGCATGGGTGCCGGGGCGAACGCAAGCTTCCAGATAGTGCAATCGTATTGGATAAGCTCTGCAATTTCAAACTTGAAGGATGTCAGCCGCAGCAGTACACGAATGAGAGGAGAAAGCTGAACAAATGTTCAGCGAATTAAGCTCACAAGGAGAACAATGGGGGTCACAGAATAAGGACACTCTGGGGCCGATTCCGATCTCGGTCGGAGGCGCACCCAATACTATTCGGTCGGGAAAAAGCCATGCGAAAGCCAGTTTCCCGACCGATCCGTACAGCACACCGAACGAGCAAGTACGATGCGCACAACAGCAAAAATTCCGGCCGAGCCGTACTCACCCAAACCAGGTCCTGTTCTCCGACCGAGGCGAATCCGGAAACGCCGAATCGAGTCGCACGGAAGGGAAAATGCAGCCCCGTCCGGCCGAACAAGTACGATGCGCTTTCCGTACGCGCCGAACCCGTCGCTACGCACGGCACGTCAAAGCATCCGGGAGAGGCGCACATAAGCTCCGAATCGCGCCACAACACGATCCACGGCTACGAGACGAACACGGCACCGACGAGGACGACGCGAGCGACGAGGACGAAGCGAAGCGACGAGGACGAAGCCAAGCGACGAGGACGACGCGAAGCAACGAGAAGGACGAACGACACGAACCAACCATGAATCCCTTCGTCCCGATCATACCAATATTCTACATCTACTACCGGAACAGGCACGGACGCGTACGGCGCAGAAGGTAAGTCAGACACCAACCACAAAACACATACAACACGTACACGACACATCACACACATACACTGGGAATCTGAATATACTTACACCAGCAACAGCAGCACCATAGGGGCGGGATGCCCATCACCAATGCCACATATGCACACAGGGGCCTGAATGCGCGCCACCACCCCAACCCAGGGGGGCTGGATGCCTACCACTACTACCACCCTTAGCCAGGGGGCAGGATGCCCACCACTACTACCACCCTTAGCCAGGGGGCAGGAAGCCTACCACTACTACCACCCTCACCCACGGGGGGCAGGATGCCTACCACTACTACCACCCTTAGCCAGGGGGGCAGGATGCCCACCACTACTACCACCCTCACCCAGGGGGGCAGGATGCCCACCACTACTACCACCCTCACCCAGGGGGGCAGGATGCCTACCACTACTACCACCCTTAGCCAGGGTGGCAGGATGCCTACCACTACTACCACCCTTAGCCAGGGTGGCAGGATGCCTACCACTACTACCACCCTTAGCCAGGGGGCAGGAAGCCTACCACTACTACCACCCTTAGCCAGGGGGCAGGATGCCTACCACTACTACCACCCTTAGCCAGGGGGCAGGAAGCCTACCACTACTACCACCCTTAGCCAGGGGGCAGGATGCCTACCACTACTACCACCCTTAGCCAGGGGGGCAGGATGCCTACCACTACTACCACCCTTAGCCAGGGGGCAGGAAGCCTACCACTACTACCACCCTTAGCCAGGGGGCAAGATGCCTACCACTACTACCACCCTTAGCCAGGGGGCAGGATGCCTACCACTACTACCACCCTTAGCCAGGGGGCAGGATGCCCACCACTACTACCACCCTCACCCAGGGGGGCAGGATGCCCACCACTACTACCACCCTTAGCCAGGGGGCAGGATGCCTACCACTACTACCACCCTTAGCCAGGGTGGCAGGATGCCTACCACTACTACCACCCTTAGCCAGGGGGCAGGATGCCCACCACTACTACCACCCTCACCCAGGAGGGGCAGGATGCCCACCACTACTACCACCCTCACCCAGGGGGGCAGGATGCCTACCACTACTACCACCCTTAGCCAGGGGGCAGGATGCCCACCACTACTACCACCCTTAGCCAGGGGGCTGGATGCCTACCACTACTACCACCCCCACTCATAGGATGGACAATGCATGACACAACAAGCACACCACAACCTAGGGAATGCAAGATTAAGACATCCCCCACCACCATGACAAGCGTGTGAGCAGGCTGTGTCAAATGCCTACAACACCGAACATGACTTTGAACATACAATGTGACCCCCTAGCACATGTGCCACACATATATGTGTGTGGCACCCACAATGCAAGCAGCCCATGACCATTGTGGCAATGGGGCCTAAACCCCCATCATCACAGTGACCAAAAGGTAAGTGTGGGGTCCATAGCTGAAGCACATTTTGACCATTGTGGCAATGGGGTCTAAACCCCCATCATCACAGTGACCAAAAGGCAAGTGTGGGGTCCATAGCTGAAGCACATTTTGACCATTGTGGCAATGGGGTCTAAACCCCCATCATCACAGTGACCAAAAGGCAAGTGTGGGGTCCATAGCTGAAGCACATTTTGACCATTGTGGCAATGGGGACTAAACCCCCATCATCACAGTGACCAAAAGGCAAGTGTGGGGTCCATAGCTGAAGCACATTTTGACCATTGTGGCAATGGGGTCTACACCCTCATCATCACAGTGACCAAAAGGTAATTGTTGACAAAGAAAGAGCTGCAACTGCCAAACTGCATGGATCATTCCTGGTCACAGAACCAAAAACTCATCTGTGGCAAAGTAGTGTATGTGTCCCATTGCAACATAAATTGGGGGAGCCAAATACTGCAGTGCAAATGAAACATTCCTTTGGCCATGTGCAGACAAACAACACCCATGGGGGCTGAGACCGTCAACAGTCATCAATGACACAATGACAGAAGTGACCATCAGAATGCAGAACCACATATTTGCACCAATGGGCACACAAATGCAGATACCCTGTGGAGACAGCAGATGTGAGGTGAACAGATACCATACCATGGCAGCAATGGGACACACAAACCATGATCACTGTGCTGACCGATGACCTAGGAGTCCCAGGGACAGCAGGGGAAACACACCCAACAACATACAGCCAATGGCACACCCAAGATATGCCAATGCAGTGGTGCAGATGCACAAACACAAACAGGCAGACCAACACTGTCATCATACACAGCAGGTGAGGGGTGGGGGTGCCAGTGTCCCCAGGCAACAACACAACACATGAGGAGAGCTGAATACCAATCATACAGATGTGCATACACTGCCACACTAAGGTAACTCATGGATCCAAATCCCCTATGTGGGCAAGCAGGCATTGACAGGTGAGAGGGAGCACAAAACACACATGTCACACAGGCACGTAGGAACAACAACTGACACAGCAAGTCACAGACACACCACAGCACCACCCCCAGGGCCCCCACAATGTGGTGACCCTGGGCTGAATAAAAATACCACTGTGATGACAAAGCTAAATGTCGTTCACACTGTGAACCACAGTCAGGTGTCCTGAGCAACAAACTACCATCACACCTACACAAGCACAAATCAATCAGCATGGCCAGTAAGCCAAGGCCAACATGGAGGCAGGGGCCTAGCCGGGCAACAACTCTCATCTGCACACACTCAAGACCACACCCTCGACCTCCAACAATGTGCAGCAGTGAAGTACACATGCACTGGTGACATTGCACATGCACCCATGACTATTCCAGGGTGGTGGGTGGGAACCAAGGTGTAGAAACACATCACACATGGACACTCAACAAGACTCCTGAATGTCTGACACACTGCACACTACGCTGTACATGGACATGACGGCAATACCACACCGACCAATGGGATCCCAGCCACAGTCACGCACCAATGAAGAAGCCAAGGTCACCCACAAAGAACACACATAGACAACAACCAACATTGCAGCCCGGACCCTAAGGAGTGCCAGCAGTCACACACACAACGTGTCACAATCACTGAAAGATAACACAAACTGGAAATCACATGACAGGGGCAAACAACAAGTGCCAAAGGGAAACCTGACTGTGACCCATCTGCGTCTGCACACAAACTCTGCCCTGACAGCAAACACACCTATGGGTGACACCCTGATGACCAGTAATGTGCCATGCACCCACATCACAGAGAACACAGGGAGAAGACTTTGGGGGAACATAGCTCAAGTCAGCAAGCATCACAAACAGGTACAACACTAGGGATCACAGCATGCGCAGATGAATGGAAGTGAACACACAGACATGCACATACAACACACACCTTGGGCGCAGGCAATGTCACACGTGTACACACTGCCATGAGGGGACTCCACTCCTGTGTGAGGAAAGCTGTGCCATATGTTGCCTCAGTAGGGCCCCATCATGTCAGCTGAGCACTTGGTCACACAATCAACAATTAGCACCAAATGAGGGCTCCCATCACATCAGCCTGGTCATGGATGTGCCAACGGAATCATCAGCACAGATCCAACACACTTGTATAGCAATGTTGCACTGACTACACGGATGAGTCCCTCCCCATTGATGCCCAAACCTGCATGTCCACTGGAGATGGCAACACGGTCAGGGAAGTAGACAAATGCAACGATGGCAGGCACAACAGATGTGCAGGGGTGGAAGCCACAGATATGAAATTGCCAATGTAAGTAGGAAACCCATTGCCAAATACTGAACACATGACACCCTCAGATGCTGCTATTGATGACATGGATACACCACATGATAGGACACATTCCCCCTGGACCACATGGGTTCCTGCACAGTAACACTTCATAATCATGAGACTAGATATCACCATCACTGCAGCAAGGGCATGGTTAGCTGCACCAACAACATGTACATCTGAAGCATGAGCACTAGAGAAAAGAAAGTTGCTTTATTCAGCATATGTGTTGTTTGATAACGACGTCCAGAAGAAATTAGAGCAAAGGCCAATGGCCAGTCCATTGTCAAAGTTCAAACAGGGTGACACTGGCAGATGTCACCCTACGCATGCCTGCACAATACCAGGGACAATCCACTAGGAGGGGCAACCGGGGGGCAGGCCAGGCACCGCAGGGACAGGATCAGGGCTCACCAGGGGGAGTCAGGGAAGGGGTGGTGGGTGCTGGAGAGCCACTGACAACTGCAGTGGAGGTGTCTGACATGGTGTGTGCCGGCACAACTGGGGGCATGACTCAGATGTCGTGGGTGCCGGCACAACTGCAGTGGACCCTGCAGATGGGGTGGACAGGTCCGCCACTGCAGTGCCCAAGTCAGACAGGGCGGTAGTGGACTCCACTGCAGTGCCTACCTCCAGGGGAGGAGAATGGGGAACAGGCAAGGTGGGTTGGACAGAGGGGGAGGACACCCTCACCACATCAGTGGCACAGACAAGCGCAGCGGGGGTGTGGTGCTGGGAGAGCAAGTGGCAGGGGGAGAAGGCCGGATCCTCTTGGGGATGGTATATCTGTGGGTGGGGGAACCTGGGGCAGGGTGTGGTGGGGGCACCTGTGCAGTGGGGGCCTGAGGGATGGAGGACGGAGACCTTGTGCCTGAGCTGCAGGGCGGTGGCGGGGTCTTGCTCTTACCACTCCGGGGGGACTTGCGGGTGGGGGCCTCAGTCCGTCTGCGCCTGGGGGAGGGTGTCCGGGGCCGAGGGGCACTCTGCTCCGTGTGGGTGGGCTTCCTCTTCCCCCGGGATGATGGGGCAGCTTCATCGGTGGGGAAGAGGCCGAGGTCACAGAGGAAGAGCTGCTGTGACTTTGGGGTTGCAGGTGAGGCAAGGGAGGGTGCTTTGGAGGGAGAGGGAACTGAGGACTGCGCAGTGCATGTGGATGCGTGTGTGTGTTCCAGGGCCCCATCCCCTGTGAGTCTGGCTTCAGTCCCCTGAATGTGCGTGCGTGTGCGTTTGTCATTGGCGTGTGTGTCAGTGTGCTGGATGTGTGTGTGCTGGTGTGTGCCTGTGCCGGTGTGTGTGTGCCTGGGATGGGTAAGGTGCTGGGGAGTGTGGATGGAGCAGAGGCAGGAGGGGTGAGGGACCGTTTGAGGAGGGACACTGCTGCCGTCAGGGAGGAGTCCATGGACCTATTGCCCCTCTGTAGGTCAGACATGCCCGATGAGATGCCCTCCATGAACGACACCAGCTGAGTCAACAGCGCGGTGTGCGCATGGAGGACACTCAGCATGGCTGTCTGCCCTACATGGAGCTGGCGAAGGAGGTACACAGACTCCTCACTCAGGGCAGCAGGGGACACAGGGGCAGGGGGTGCGGTGCCTGGCCCAAAGGAGACACGCTCCCGGACATGGGAGCCTCCACGGACCTGGGGAATGGGAGCCGATGGGAGGGCGGTGGTGGTGCTGGTGGTGGTGGGGACAGCAACACTAGCTGGGGTGTGGTGGCTGCTGACACCCGCCTCCACAAGGGAGTCATCCTCCGAGTTGCTCTGGTCCTCAGCTGAGGTGGATGCTGCTGAGGACTCCTCGGTGTGGCTCCCCTCGCCCTCCGTGCCACTGGGTCCCTCCGACCACTCCTCGGCTGCTGACCCAGTCTGGCTCTCCGGCTCCTCCTGGTCCGTGGAGCTGTCCCCTTCCGTGGCCGTGGATGTATCTGCAAACAATGGGGAAACAGACAGACATCAGTCACCTGCACATAACGCACACACCCCTGTGAGCACAGCACATCACAGAGCAAGCCCTGGCATCATTAGTTGTACATTGCTAAAAGTGCACTAATTGAACAGGAGAAGTCAATTGTCAGTCTGATGCCAAGCATGGCACTCACATCCCACATGGCCTTGCACCCATCTGTCTGGTGTCTGTTGGATTGCAACACCCCAGTGTTGACACATGCACCAAGTACACAGTAGTTGGACAGTGCAGAGGACACGGTGTGGACACATCACAGCTCTTGCCACTGAGTCAGTACAGGTTTACGGATGTAAGGGATGCCCAGAGTCAAATAGGAAATGCATGTGATGCATACCAGCGACAGACACCATGATGCACCCATGTCCTGATAGCCAGCGCCACTATGGTGTGCATGTAGCACATGTCACTCCCCTGCAGGATCACCAATCAGTAGACACATGCCATGGCGGAGGCATGACTGCAAAGTCATACATCACTGTCTCAGTGATGTATGACTTTGCAGCCAGACAACAACACTCTGCACTGTGTCACAATAGTAGGTCATGGGGAATGCAAGTCCTGGAGCTGCACAAGTGCACATGTACATCCCCCACAACACATCCTCTTAACCCTCATCTGTCCAGGTCATACCTATTGGACATATGGGAGACCTGTGACACTACCCTCTGAACCTGAGCCCCTCACAATCTGCTGTGCATGGGGAACAGCTGCCTGAACTTCACATTTACATGCCCCATTCTGCATGGGCAGCTGATCAGACACCTATGTGTCACACAAGTATCGTCTCCTATGGTCACATCTCCAGTGGCATGCTGAGCCCCTACCAAGAAACTCCACAGCAGTCCTGGCGACTAATCCACAGCACACTGACACAGAGGCAGACACCTGAGGGGTCAAATCACTGTGCACAATGTGTCCGCTGATACACGGGAGTGGGAGTACAGAGTGTATTGTATGGCCTGGAGTAGGCATGACTGTCCAGCCCCACATGAATGAGGGATGAGCCCTGGACTGTAGGCAGCTGGCTAAGTATGTGTGACACACGTCATATACATACTCCTGGGGCCCAAACATTGTTCCCACCCGCAGCATGGGTGTGTGCCAGGTACCCCAGCCACATGTGGTGGATCAGCTCAGCAATTGGACCACAGATCAAAGTAACACGCTGAATACATGTCAGAATACAGGCATTGTGTAAGCAATGGACCCACCCATGATGCCCACCACAGAGTCAGGGAAACAGATGCTGTCTCCCACCTTGAGTCAAGCAAACTGCAAGGACACAGTCCTAAGTGACAGAATTCCCTGCATGTAAGGGCCACACCTGGGTATCAGATGAGGAGTGGGCAGTGCACAATAGAGGGACATGGCTCCTGGACAACATGACTGCTGTACTGTGGCAGTTCAACCTGGCCCGAGGAGGGCACATAGCATGTTAGACAGAGTACACAGTGCAGTCTTTGACTCACCCCTCCTTGCTGCTCTCTGGCCTTCAGCTGCCCATCCAGGTCTGGAAAGACCACCGCCAGGATCCTGAGCATGTGGGGGTCAGGGTCCGTGTTCCGCCCCTCCTGCGAGGAGGCGACAGCTTCAGCTGGACCCGTGCAATCCTCCGGGTCCAGCCCCGAAGGTCCTGCCACCTCTTTTGGCAGTTGCGGATCCGGCGCTTGTAGACCCCCACGGACCGGACAGCCCGGACGATGTCCTTCCATATCTCATGCTTCCGATGGGCAGAAGCCTGTCAGGATGACAAAGTGATAAGGCCATTACTACACATGCAACATATCCGTGCATGACACAGTTGCATATACATGTCGCAATCACAGGGGCACATGGTGTACCCAGGCAGTGCACGGCTGCCCATGGACAGTTTTCCAGAAGTCACTACATGGTATCATTGCATGGGGAGTAAAACCCTGTTCAGAAGCACTGTCACTGCACCATACCTGTCCAGTGCAAGTCACTACACACTATGGGGGTGACAACTACTCAGTGAGCCTGCTAGCCAGTGGTGTGCTGACTCTCAGCCTTGCTAGTCAGACAAAATGCACATTCAGAAAGGCAGTGCACAGAACACTCACCTGCTCCCCTGGTGTCCCATACAGCTTGCTGTACTGTGGAAGTAGGCTGTCCAGCAGGGCCTGGTTCTCCTCAAGTCTGAAGGCTGGGGCTCTCTCCACAGTACGTGCCATTGCAGGGTCCAGAGGGGCAGAGACAGCAGCAGTGCAGTGGCAGATGTCGTCCTGGAGCATGTAGTGCAGGCAAGTGGGCTCTCAGGGGAACAGGCAGCAATATATATGTGCTGGAGAGGCAGATACTGTCCCTTGTGTCCAAAGTGATAGGTCCAAGTCGTTTGCATCTTCTGAATCTGGCCAATCCATGGAATAGCAGCACCAAAACACGCCCACAGCATCCTTCAAAACTTCAACTTCATGACATACATGATTTTGCAACATTGTTGTGGGTGACCAACTGATTTTCCAGCAACCGACTCGTTCGAAATTCGAAACGCGTCCGTTGCCAGGCAAGCCCATTGTCAATGGGTGCGCACCGATCGGTCCATTGAGGTACAACGCGCACAGGGGTACAACGCGTACCCGCACACATTGAAAGCAATGGGCCGGCCGGAGGCACCGATCGGTCCATTGCTGTTCAACGCGCACAGGGGTACAACGCGAACCCGCACACATTGAAAGCAATGGGCCGGCCGGAGGCACCGATCGGTCCATTGCTGTTCAACGCGCACAGAGGTACAACGCGTACCCGCACACATTGAAAGCAATGGGCCGGCCGGAGGCACCGATCGGTCCATTGCTGTTCAACGCGCACAGGGGTACAACGCGTACCCGCACAGATTGAAAGCAATGGGCCGGCCGGAGGCACCGATCGGTCCATTGCTGTTCAACGCGCACAGGGGTACAACGCGTACCCGACACATTGAAAGCAATGGGCCGGCCGGAGGCACCGATCGGTCCATTGCTGTTCAACGCGCACAGGGGTACAACGCGTACCCGCACACATTGAAAGCAATGGGCCGGCCGGAAGCACCGATCGGTCCATTGCTGTTCAACGCGCACAGGGGTACAACGCGTACCCGCACACATTGAAAGCAATGGGCCGGCCGGAGGCACCGATCGGTCCATTGCTGTTCAACGCGCACAGGGGTACAACGCGTACCCGCACACATTGAAAGCAATGGGCCGGCCGGAGGCACCGATCGGTCCATTGCTGTTCAACGCGCACAGGGGTACAACGCGTACCCGCACACATTGAATGCAATGGGCCGGCCGGAGGCACCGATCGGTCCATTGCAGTTCAACGCGCACAGGGGTACAACGCGTACCCGCACACATTGAATGCAATGGGCCGGCCGGAGGCACCGATCGGTCCATTGCTGTTCAACGCATCACTGTATATGTGACTGGCATAGGTCAGCATGCCTGTCTCAGATGGACATGTGCCAGCCACAGATAGCTCCCAGGGAGTGAGGGGCACACCTACATCACGACAGCCTGTCCAAACCTTATCATAAGGCATGTAAGGCTGCATTTCCTATTGTGTGTATGTTGGTGTACATGTTGTCCTGTGGGTGTCACCTGTGGGCAGCCACCCCCAGGCTGTGCACGTGTTAATGGGGACAGGATCCTGGGTGTTACGTGTACGTGACCACTGTGATGTGCAACTGTTCATATCTGTGCATGTGTCATGGTCACATTTCACAGTGGTGTTTGTGTATGTCATGTCACATACCCCGTGAGTCCCATGTGGGACGGTATGTTTGAGCCAGGGTGTCCCAGTGGCACAATAGTGATGGCCCTCCACAGTCTTTGTGCATGTAGTTTTTACAATGTCTCTGATTTCATGTGCACAATGGGAGACAGTCTCCACATCCACGTTGTGTGTGCATGGACTCTGATGTTGTGCGTGTGTGTCACAGACGTCCATGGCTCTCCTGCCATGGCAAGTGTGGCCACTACCTGTGGGGGTCATGTTTGACCATGTTCAGCCGTGTGCTCCGCGATTTCTTGGCGGCAATGTTGCTCTTCCTGAACCGGTACATCTATTTCCCTAGACTGCGACGACTCACTGACGTGAAGAGTGACTTTTATGCCCTGGGGAGGATGCCGCATGTCATTGGCTCCATTGATGGGACACATGTGGCTTTGGTACCACCACAGGCCCAGGAGCAGGCCTACAGGAACCGCAAGCACTACCACTCGGTCAATGCACTGGTGGTGTGTCTTGCAGACATGACCATCACACACGTGTGTGCCCGTTTCCCTGGTTCAGCACACGATGCCTTTGTGATGAGGAGTAGTCGCATCCCCAGGTTGATGGCACAGATGCAGAACCAGCGTGCCTGGCTTGTCGGTGTGTACTGACTTTGTGCCATTGTGTGTGATCTGATCTGTAGTATTCCGCCCACTTTTCCAAGTCAGCTGATGTGCACTTGTCTGTCCGTAGGTGACTCGGGATATCCCAACATGCCGTGGTTGCTGACACCCCTCAGGAACCCTGTGACACCTGCCCAGATGCGCTACAATGAGGCACATGGTCGGACCAGGAGAGTGATTGAGCGGACCTTTGGTCTCCTGAAGAGCCGCTTCCGCTGCCTGGACAAGACCGGAGGGTCCCTCCCATATGCCCCTGCGAAAGTGTGCAAGATTATCATCGTCTGCTGCATGCTCCACAACCTGGCAGTGCGGAAGGAGTTGCCTCTCATCCAGGATGACGATGACCAACATCCGCCACCTGTGGAGGATCCTGGCCTGGACCACGATGCCAGTGACGATGATGATGATGATGGTGATGGTGATGTCCGCACACAGCTCATCACCAACTTCTTTAGCTGAATGTGAGTATCCTGAGGTGTCATGTGAATGATGTGAGTTGGCATGATGTGTGGGTGGTGCTCTGGTGCTGTTGGAGTGTGTCCATGGGCTACTTGACAGGATGTGTGTTGCGATGTGTGGTGACAGGTGGGCTGTACTCCCCAACAGTGTTGACATGCTAACTTGGTTCTGGGTGGGTATCTTGTAACATGTATTGTGCATGAGTTTTGCTGTTCTGTCCTGTACTGCATTGCTTTTGACTGTGTGTCATTTCTGTCCTTCACAGGGTACTTTCAGATTCGTTTGGTCAACTGTGTCCACCGACGACGTGATTGCACATCCAGGCTGGTAGCTGTTGTGTCCCTACAGGTGATGTGCGCCACACCCATGGACTTCCTTCTGTCTACAGTTGTTGACTGTGTGCCCGCTACCAGGTGGGGTTACCTTGCATCTGTAGTGGTTACGGCATGTTGCTACTGTGTAATAAACCTGTGCTTCACTTAGTGATGTGCGTTGTCTGTGGTCACACATTTGACTGCCATTTGCTTACTGCACCTGTGGGCTACTTGACTACAACTGGGAATGGGTGTGGTGTCTGTGCATTGCACCGTCTTCCCTGGCAACATCAGTGTAGGCAATGAGTCAGATGGCCTAGGTGTGTATGTGTTGTGTAGCCCTGGTGGTGTGTCTCCCTCATATGTGTCACGTTGCCTGTACTCACATGCCTGTGTTGTCCTTGCTGTTGCAGTTCGCATACACAGTGTAATTTTGCAGTTCATCATCCCCATAACAGCACCCACGTTGGAATCACGACAGAGGCAAGTATGGTGTATTAGTGTGTTTATTGTGATACATCTGTGATAATAGTGCATAGGATGGATTGTGCTGTACATGAATCTTGCAATCCCAAGTTCCTAGATGAATAGAAAGTCCAGGTAGACAGGATCCCCAGTATCGGGGCCACAGTTGTCTGACACATTGTTCCAACTTGTACTCCCCATGCAATGTGTGGGAGTAGTGTTGCCATCAACAGGGTGAACAGTCTGTGCACAAAGGCGAAAATCCAGAACAGGTTCAGGCTTCCTGGGAGTTGCGCTTGGCCATCAGCCTCTCACTTTCCCCTCCTCGGACGACCCCTCTTCTTGGGGGGCCCTCAAGTGCAGGCTGCTGCGGTGCAGGGGACTCTCCGCCAGAGTCCTCCTCCCTCCCTGTGGCAGTTGCAGTTTGTTCGGTACCAGATGTTGTTGGCACACAGGGAGGTGTGGACTGGTTGCTGTTCATCTGGCGGAGGCATTGTAAAATGTCCCTGTGCACCGCCGTCATCTCATGTAGTACATCCCACTTGGACTCCACGCGGGACATGTGGGAGTCCACACGTGACATGTGTGACTCCACATGGGACATGTGGGAGTCCAAGCGGGCATGATGGGCAGCCTGCTGCTGTTTGATGTCTCTGAGGAGCCCCACTACCTGGCTGAGCTCTCCGGTGCTGGACTGGTACGCATCAGCTATGCGTACCAGTTGTGGGTCTTCATGCACACCAGCAACGTCTGCAAGCAGCGACCTCTGTCTCCCACCCCTCCCACCACCCCTGCTGACATGTGCAGTGTGTGCAGTTGCACGCACAGATAACCCTGGTCCACCTTGGGGGGTGGTGGTGGTGGTGGTGTCCATGGCCCCAGGTTGGTCCAGGGTCACTGCGCTGGTGTTGTTCCTTATTCTGTCCATGTCGGCAGGGATGGTATTCGTGGTGACAGTCGTTGGAGGGGTGGGTGCAGGGGTGCAGCTGGTGGACCTGCTGGTGCTGCAGCTGGTGGTCCTGCTGGTGCAGCATGTTGACTTGCACCGGATGTGCCAGGTTGTTCATCGTCCGAGGAGGACAGAGGCTGTACGACGCCAGTGAGCTCGGCATCCTCTTGAGCCTGGGACTGGGACTCCTCAGCGTCTGCTGCTGTGTCCCTATCATCACCTGTTTTTGGAAGACATAAACAATGTATGTCATGTTTCTGCAGGCATCAGTGGTTGACACACCTGACAGTTGTGACTGTGCCTCGGGGTGCGGGCCTGTACATTGTATTGTCCTAAGTCGTCACAGTCAGGGGTTGATATTGGTGTGGCACATTGTCCTGCATTATTTGGGCATTTCTATGTATTCTCTGGGGTGTGAACATGGTCTGCATTGATTGTGTTTGGTTGACAGCCAGACCTCCTTCCCACCCACCCACCCACCCAGTCAGTTATCCCACCATGGAACGTGCTTGCATTGCAGGGAGTGTAAGTTGTCTCTCAGGATGTCAGTCAGTGGTGTCCTGCTGTTTGTTGGTGCACAGTTGGCAGCAGGGCCTTGTGCTCCCCACAGCAGTAGCCAGTGTCAGCCATCTTGTGAGTCCTTCTCCACTCCCTGTGATGTGAGCATGGTTCAGGGTGGTGTTGATGGGCCAGTTGTGAGGCTGAGCAATGTCTGTGACTACGACTCCCATCATGCTATTGCCTCCACCCCCTTCCCAGCATGCCCATGCTTCCTTCCTTTTGACTCTGCTTCCCTGTGGGGTGGGCTGGCTGTGCTGACAGGATGGCTGGGAGTGTTGTCCTGGCAGTTGTTTGGCTAAGAGTCCCAAGAGTGTCCCTGTGCTTCACACAACATAACCCAGGGTGGTGGTGCTTTGTGGGATCTTGTGTTAGGATGGAGGGCATTGCATTCTACCAGGTGGGTACTGTGGAGTTTGTGTTGGGGGGTGTGAGGGGAGGTGCTGGTGACTATGGTCAGTGCTGCAAGTCCCCCTTCCCACCCAGCCAGCCAGATATCCCACCATGGAACGTGCTTGCATTGCAGGGAGTGTAAGTTGTCTCTCAGGATGTCAGTCAGTGGTGTCCTGCTGTTTGTTGGTGCACAGTTGCCAGCAGGGCCTTGTGCTCCCCACAGCAGTAGCCAGTGTCAGCCATCTTGTGAGTCCTTCTCCACTCCCTGTGATGTGAGCATGGTTCAGGGTGGTGTTGATGGGACAGTTGTGAGGCTGAGCAATGTCTGTGACTACGACTCCCATCATGCTATTGCCTCCACCCCCTTCCCAGCATGCCCATGCTTCCTTCCTTTGACTCTGCTTCCCTGTGGGGTGGGCTGGCTGTGCTGACAGGATGGCTGGGAGTGTTGTCCTGGCAGTTGTTTGGCTAAGAGTCCCAAGAGTGTCCCTGTGCTTCACACAACATAACCCAGGGTAGTGGTGCTTTGTGGGATCTTGTGTTAGGATGGAGGGCATTGCATTCTACCAGGTGGGTACTGTGGAGTTTGTGTGGGGGGGGTGTGAGGGGAGGTGCTGGTGACTATAGTCAGTGCTGCAAGTCCCCCTTCCCACCCAGCCAGCCAGATAGCCCACCATGGAACGTGCTTGCATTGCAGGGAGTGTAAGTTGTCTCTCAGGATGTCAGTCAGTGGTGTCCTGCTGTTTGTTGGTGCACAGTTGGCAGCAGGGCCTTGTGCTCCCCACAGCAGTAGCCAGTGTCAGCCATCTTGTGAGTCCTTCTCCACTCCCTGTGATGTGAGCATGGTTCAGGGTGGTGTTGATGGGCCAGTTGTGAGGCTGAGCAATGTCTGTGACTACGACTCCCATCATGCTATTGCCTCCACCCCCTTCCCAGCATGCCCATGCTTCCTTCCTTTTGACTCTGCTTCCCTGTGGGGTGGGCTGGCTGTGCTGACAGGATGGCTGGGAGTGTTGTCCTGGCAGTTGTTTGGCTAAGAGTCCCAAGAGTGTCCCTGTGCTTCACACAACATAACCCAGGGTGGTGGTGCTTTGTGGGATCTTGTGTTAGGATGGAGGGCATTGCATTCTACCAGGTGGGTACTGTGGAGTTTGTGTTGGGGGGTGTGAGGGGAGGTGCTGGTGACTATGGTCAGTGCTGCAAGTCCCCCTTCCCACCCAGCCAGCCAGATATCCCACCATGGAACGTGCTTGCATTGCAGGGAGTGTAAGTTGTCTCTCAGGATGTCAGTCAGTGGTGTCCTGCTGTTTGTTGGTGCACAGTTGGCAGCAGGGCCTTGTGCTCCCCACAGCAGTAGCCAGTGTCAGCCATCTTGTGAGTCCTTCTCCACTCCCTGTGATGTGAGCATGGTTCAGGGTGGTGTTGATGGGACAGTTGTGGGGGGGCAATATGTGTGACTGCGACTCCCATGATGCTATTGGCTACACTGACTTGGCCAGCATACACAGAATTCCTTCCTTTGAGTGGTCTTCACTGTGTGTTGGTGTTGTTGTGGTGGCTACATGTGTGGATGTGTGTGTTAGTTCTATTTGTGCCACTGCCTAGCTGTAGTTGTGGTTGTGTTTGTACATGTGTTGGCACAGTTGGATGTGACTTTTTTGATGGCATGTGTTGTGTTTATCTGACTGACATACACATTTTGGGATGATTCTGTTCTAGTTGCTGTGTAATTGCTATGTGTGCATGGTTTGACTCTCCCCTTGACAGTGATGTGTGTGTTTTGTGGCAGTTTATTGTGTACATTTGTTGTGTACTCACCAGGCTCTGGGATGTTCTCTAGTCCATATACGCTCACTGGCGGAAGGATGGCCCGCACCTTCTCCTCCCAGGGCCTGAGGTATATTGGCTTGGCAGGAGGGCCACTGCCGGTATGTTGGCTGTTGATGTAGTCTATCTTCAGCAGGTCCCGTACCCTCCTGCGCACGTCATACCACCTGTTCTGGATGTCCGTCTTTGTGCGCCGACATGGTGATTGGGCGTTCACCCTGTTGATGATCCTCTCCCACATCTTGGTTTTCTGCGACATGGGGGTCTGTTGGACCAGAGTGCCAAACAGCTGTGGCTCCACCCTGAGGATCTCGTCTACCAGGACTTCCAATTCACAATCTAGGAACTTGGGATTCTTCTTGGGGGGCATGGTGATGGGTGGTGATGGTGAGTGATGTGTGTGTTGGTGTGCAGGTGAGGGTGTGTGAGTGTGTGTTTTGCTGGGTGTATGTGAGGTAGGTATTTGTTGGTATGCTGATGGTGTGTGGCTTGTGTGAGGGGTGAGCTGTGGGTGTGTGGTTGCTTTCTCTTGGGTGCTGGCAGTGGAATGGCATTTGCAAAGGCTCATGGTAGTGATTTGTGTCCTTTATATAGGTGGAGTTGTGGGTGTGTCTTTGTTCTCTGTCCCCACCCCCCCAGTATTTATTGGCTTGCTAATTGCTTGTTTGGCCTTTTTTTGGGTGATTTTTCCTTTGTGCTGTTTGTGTATGTTGGAAACGTTCTTGTGACCGAGTCGGACCCTGCATTGGTCTCGTACGGTGTTCTCCGTTTCGTTCACGCTGTGTTTGTGCAGTTTTGTATGCTGCGTACGCGTCGGTCGCGGTGTATTGTGTTGCTTCGGCTCGGTTTTGTATGCGTGTCGGTCGTACGGCTTGTCCTCCGTCCGACTCGGTCGGGTTTTTCGCGCCTTGCATCGTACTTTGCGGGTTGGAGTTGGCGGGTACGATTCGGTCGGATTTGTTCCGGGTGCGTGTCGGTCGGTTGGATTCGCGTGTTTTTCCGGCCGGATTGCTATTTTCCGAGCGGCTCGGTCGGTCGGCTTAGTTTCCTGACGTGTCGGTCGGATTTATCGCGGCTTGCATCGTACTTGGCGTGTCGGGCGCCACTGGTACGTGTCGGTCGGTAATTTTTCCGGCTCCGAGTCGGTCGGTGCTTTTTCCGGCCCGAATCGGAATCGACCCCTCTGTCTCAAAGCACAGATATTCATCAGGTACTAAAAGCATATGAAAGACTACACCGTAAGGAAATGACCAAATGGTGGGAAGTAAAATCACTGTCAAAATATTTGGATGTTGGCCATATACCCCGGGGTTTGCGAATTCTCATCGCAACCAGCTTTGAGAACCCAGACTCAGAAATGCTTGAAGAGTGGGCAACCAGCAATCTAGAGGCCTTAGCATGACTAGTCCGCATTTTAATAAAATACGCAGACAAAGACCGAGCAAAGATTCTCTAGGAACTTGAAACTATGAACACAACACTCGCAACAAGGCCTGAGAATGATATAATCTCTACATTCAAAACTGAGATGCAATTGAGATTAAAGAAGCAGGAGGACGTTATCAAACGGAGGAAAGTAATAAAAGTCACCCACGACAAAATAGATTATGAGTTGGGACAGATCTTCACATTTGCGAAACGTTTCGAATGAATCAGGAAACAAAGACAAAACAGGAAATAAAAATCAGTGGCCAAGCCCGGATAAGTGACTCTGAGACAGAATTAAGTTCTGAAGTAGGAACAAGCAACGAAGACCTGAGTGGAGCACAAGGGCAGGGGCTGCTGCAGCGGCAAGAAGGAAAATCACCATCTCGGATGAGTTGGATTTTTTACGCTTAGACCGCAGAGCAACATTAAGGCCCCGGAATCCAGGGGCTCCAAAGCCTACCGGAGGCGGCAACATCGAAGGAGACAACGCAAAAGAGACCTGAAAATAAAACAAGAACAAAAACACAAATACGAGATGGACATGGAGACGCAAGTGATTGAAAACTGTTGAGATCCAGAAAAATCTATTATTAATCTCACAGATTTAACGCTGTCCAAAGCCCACAAAGAAATTTTACTGTTGGGACTGTCATTTTGCCCTCGAAACACCATGAACTACCCCCAAGCCCGGATTGACACATTCAAGTACATCAAAAAACTAAAACTTCAGAAAATTCATATATCTAAGAATACCCAAAGAAGTACCATGGAACCATTACAGCAGCCACCAACCGCCACAACCAGTACCACCGTTGCGGATTTATCAGTTCTACGAACAATGAGGGAACTGGAGCTAGAGAACGAAAACCAAAATGCCACGATTTCCACACAGGACATCATTGTGGAGCAAAATCTGCAATCAGAGGATACAGTGGTAACTCCATTCAAAACTCGGTCTAGAGCAATTCCGACCACGTTAAGGGACAACATCGATACATTTCACGAACTAATTATCGATGGTCTAAAAGCAATGAACAGAGAACTCAATACAAAAAAGAGTACACACACCGCCAAAGAATGGAAACACCAAGGATTAGTGGCTAAATTGAGAAACAACAAACAGGTTGTGGTACGCAATTCAGACAAGGGTTGCAATGTAGTCCTCTGGCCCATGCAAATGTACATGCAAGAGGCCAGCAACCAACTCAATCAAAAAGACTGCTACAGAAAGTGTAAACAAGATGTAATGACCAAAGCGCAAGCAGAGTTTTCCATGGATCTTGAACAATGGTTTGGGAATAGCCTGATCTCACATGATGAATACAAATTTTTGCGGAATGAAACCCCAAGAACTCCTGCATTGTATTTAATCCCAAAAGTGCACAAAAACATATCCTGCCCACCTGGTCGCCCGATCATTTCGGCAAATGGAAGCATGCTGGAGTACTGTTCAAAATACATTGATTTCTTCCTCATACCCTATGTGGAGAAGCTTCCTTCATTTGTACGAGACAGCTGGGACTTTCTCAAAATGATATATGACATTCCAATGCAGCAGGATTATGTCTTAAATGCTTTAGATACCGCTACCCTTTACACGAGCAACGCCCACACTGATGGTCTGAGGGCTATGGAATTTTATCTGAGTGACAGACCAGTAAGCCTGTGGAGGCACACACAGATGCTGATGAACATGACTAAAAGATGCTTGGAGGACAATTTCTTTCTGTTTGATGGGACCTTGCACCAACAGAAAAGAGGGACTGCGATGGGCACTTGCTTCGCCCCCAGCTATGCATGCTTGCATGTAGGCTGGTGGGAGGAGCAGGTGCTCCACAAAGATTATGCACAAAATTGGGAAAACACCATTATTTTGTGGACCAGGTTTATAGACAATTTGTTTGTGATATGGAAAGGTACAACTGAATCAGCAGACTCTTTGTAAATCGTCTGAGCTGTAACAATTTAAACCTGATATTCACCCACACAATAAGCACACAACAGGTGACATTCCTGGATGTAGAGATATATGTCGAGGCAGGCAAACTAGAAACCAGACTATTTAGGAAGTCAACAGCGGACAACACTACGCTGCACACATCAAGCTTCCATCCCACCCATACCAAGCAAAGCATCCCTTATGGTGAGATGCTACGAGCCAAGAGGAACTGTAGTACACCTAAGGAGTTGACAAGATGTCACAATGAGATGAGAAGAAGATTCCAAGAGAGAGGCTATAGTATAGCAACTATTGAGACAGCAAGACAAGCGGCTAATAAAAAGAAACGTGAGGAACTTCTTTTCCTTAAAAAAATGCTAGGAAAGAAAACATAGAACCCCAGATGCGGTTCCTAACCACTTTTAGCCGCCAGAACAAGGAATTTAGAGATCTGCTAAACAAAAACTGGCACATACTAAAAACTGACCCAGTGATTGGGCAAATTATTCCCAATTATCCACCACTCACTTATCGCAGGGCACCTTCACTGCGAGATGCGGTGACCAGGGCAAGCCCATAAAGTGATAAGGAACTGGGATGGCTCAGACCCTCTCCTGAATTCAAAAAATGCAGCAAGTGTAGAGCTTGCAGCATAGGCAAAAACACTACTACATACTCCACCCCCTTCAGCAATAGGGAGACAAAGATTAAGGGTACATATAACTGCAAGACGGAATTTGCAGTGTATGTTTTGACCTGTACCTGTAATCTTAAGTACGTAGGCAGCACTACGCTGCAAGTACACAAGAGGATCTTTCAGCACATGAGAGCTGTAACAAATGCTGGTAGATCATATCCTGCAACTCGCCATTGTGAGAACATACATCAAAAAGATCCCACAAAATCTCCTATTATGTAGTAGATGCTATTTCTCCCAACAAGAGAGGAGGTGACAGAGTCAACGCACTCCGTGAACTCGAGATGAGGTATATCCTTTTACTCAACAGTAAGACACCCCAAGGGCTCAACCATGACGAAGAACTCCATTCAAGCTTGTGAACTCCCAATGGTCAGAGAGACCGAGTGAGGGTAAGTTCGCAACAGGAAGATAAGAAAGCATGAAATCATATTGTGTATCTGTGTTTATTAGTCGAAAAATGACCCAAAAAAATTGTTGTGTTGTAAAAAACTTGGGAAGAAAACTGACTCCTTGTAGAGCTGGCACATATCTTGTAACTCTTTGAGAATGGAATTTATTCTGGCACTTGCCGGACATTCAAATGATGGGGGGTTTGCATAGTAAATATGTAGTGTGACTGCTAAGCACTTGCCATTAAAAAAATTAGACTAGCAATCGAGATGCGCGTGTGCACAGTAAAAGCAATAAGACACTTGTCGTAGAACATTCAAGAATCTTCAATGTGGCTTGCACCTTTATTACCAGGAAGAATGTATCCGTGGTAGCATAGTGACATCATCTATTAAGGCAGCAGTGTCAGCGTGCCATAAGATTTCTACACATGATAACAAATAATGTGTAGAAGAAACGCAATAAGCGCCACTCGATCACAGATCAATAACACACAAAGTAACCACCCACCGTCCCTCGAGTGATTATTTAACTCAACAGGACATATTGTTTATTTAAAAAAAAAATGAAAGTAAAGTAAAATTTGCGTAAGTCTGTCCTCTATGCCATTCGAGCACATGATGTAAAAGAGCCACTGACAGAGATGCTGTAAATCTGTGTGACCAAGGACGCTGTGTCGGCTGAAATGTGTAATGGCTGCATCCTAAGTGAAATAAAATAATGAATTTGAATCGCAATTGAAGTTGGCTCCGTTTGTCTTTGGAGAACTTTTTCACAAGCACCTGACCGATATATATATATATATATGTTCAACCAAAACGCCCTCATTTTGAAAACGCACTCCACAGCAGATTAGTTAAGATCAACCAGCTATTTATTCGTGGATGTTTCATCTGGCCTGACGCGTTTCAGAGCATGGCTCCTTGTTCACAGGCTGCCACGATGTTCGCAGTGTGCTGAAAGGCATATTTCCCTGCATAAAGTTCTCCTTAAGTATGTGTTAACTTGTGTTGCCTGCTGGGAAAAATAGTGCATTTCAGTAAGTAGTTCTATAGTAGAGTCTGCGCAACATCGTGCAATAAGCAATAGTACATTGCCCTTAGTGGGCCTCCAACTAGTAAAAAGCAGTAATTACCCTACTCTGCTGTTCCACAATTAAGTTCCAGATTGTCAGGATCTCGTGGCCCCCATTCAGCATCTCGGGGTGGTGCAGTTCTCACGGCTGTGCTGCCGCTAATTTTATGTTCAATCAAAACGCCCTCATTTTGAAAACGCACTCCACAGCAGATTAGTTAAGATCAGCCAGCTTTTTATTCGTGGATGTTTCATCTGGCCTGACGCGTTTCGGACCATGGCTCCTTGTTCACAGGCTGCCACGATGTTTGCAGTGTGCTGAAAGGCATATTTCCCTGCATAAAATTCTCCTTAAGTAGGTTCCAGGTGAGTAAACTTGTGTTGCCTGCTGGGAAAAATAGTGCATTTCAGTAAGTAGTTCTATAGTAGAGTCTGCGCAACATCGTGCAATTAGCAATATTACATTACCCTTAGTGGTCCTCACACCTACTTAAGGAGAACTTTATACAGGGAAATATGCCTTTCAGCACACTGCGAACATCGTGGCAGCCTGTGAAGAAGGAGCCATGCTCCGAAACGCGTCAGGCCAGATGAAACATCCACTAATAAAAAGCTGGCTGATCTTAACTAATCTGCTTTGGAGTTCGTTTTCAAAATGAGGGCGTTTTGGTTGAACATAAAATTGGCGGCAGCACAGCCATGAGAACTGCACCACCCCGAGATGCTGAATGGGGGCCACGAGATCCTGACAATCCGGAACTGAATTGTGGAACAGCAGAGTAGCGTAATTAGTGCTTTTTACTAGTTGGAGTCCCACTAAGGGTAATATACTATTGCTCATTGCACTATGTTGCGCAAACACTTCTATAGAACTACTTACTGAAATGCACTATTTTTCCCAGCAGGCAACACAAGTTACACCTACTTAAGGAGAACTTTATGCAGGGAAATATGCCTTTCAGCACACTGCGAACATCGTGGCAGCCTTGGAACAAGGAGCCATGCTCCAAAACGCGTCAGGCCAGATGAAACATCCACGAATAAAATGCTGGCTGATGTTAACTAATCTGCTGTGGAGTGCGTTTTCAAAATGAGGGCATTTTGGTTGAACATAAAATTAGCGGCAGCACAGCAGTGAGAACTGCACCACCCCGAGATGCTGAATCTGTTGTTGAGTGCGTTTTGAAGAAGAGGGAGTTTTGGTTGAACATAAAATTAGCGGCAGCACAGCCGTGAGAACTGCACCACCCCGAGATGCTGAATGGGGGCTACGACATCCTGACAATCCGGAACTTAATTGTGGAACAGCAGAGTAGCGTAATTACTGCTTTTTACTAGTTGGAGGCCCACTAAGGGTAATGTACTATTGCTTATTGCACGATGTTGCGCAGACTCTACTATAGAACTTCTTACTGAAATGCACTATTTTTCCCAGCAGGCAACACAAGTTTACTCACCTGGAACCTACTTAAGGAGAACTTTATGCAGGGAACTATGCCTTTCAGCACACGGCGAACATTGTGGCAGCCTGTGAACAAGGAACCATGCTCCGAAACGCATCAGGCTAGATGAAACATACACGAATAAAAAGCTGGCTGATCTTAACTAATCTGCTGTGGAGTGCGTTTTCAAAATGAGGGAGTTTTGGTTGAACATATAATTAGTGGCAGCAAAACCGTGAGATCTGCACCACCCCGAGATGCTGAATGGGGTCCACGAGATCCTGACAATCCGGAACTTAATTGTGGAACAGCAGAGTAGCGTAATTACTGCTTTTTACTAGTTGGAGTCCCACTTAGGGTAATGTACTATTGCTTATTGCACGATGTTGCGCAGACTCTACTATAGAACAACTTACTGAAATGCACTATTTTTCCTAGCAGGCAACACAAGTTTACTGCAAAACACACAAGATGATGGACGGAATGCTGCACATTGGCAAACATTCACCCCCTGCCACAAATCTGGGTTTAATCCATCGTTATTTTGCTTCACCACGGCACCCCAGTTCAGACATAGCCATATGCAAATCAGTCTTGACCCTGTGCCTCATGGGAACAGTCCAGACCGAACTGCCAAGCCATGCCTTCCCTGGACCGGAATCAAGCATCCTAGGACCGGTTTCAGGCTATCAGCCTTCATCAATTAATCACACTATGATGAAGCATGACACCTTTGGTGTGTGAGGGGAACTGTCCTTAAAAAGGGATATCCCCTTTAGTTTCACTTCCATCCCTATGCCACATTCGGACCTTCATTTTGTTTTGGACCCGGGGCCTCTTTTTGTGAGATTTATTAGTTAATGGGGAGCCGGTACCTGCAGGTCCTTAAAACTCCTCAAGCCCTCAGTGTGATTAATTGATAGAGCAGCGGCTCAGCTGCGGGCTGTTCTCGTCTCTTTCTACTTTTTCCAGGGGTTTTGCCCCGTCTGACCCCTCCTCTTTCACTATGGCTGAACGTACCGGACTGTCTTATGATGACACCATTCTAGCTGAGATTCTTACCACACCGAGTCTTCTTGAGACTCCGCTGACACAAACACTAGCAACTGTAGATGAATGGCAAAAACGAACTAATCTGAAACAACTGTACATTAGAATTAGTACACATGGCGCAATTATGACAGAATACCTTCGGGGTAATTGTGCGCCTACAGGTCTCATTGTTACAAACGTTCCGAGACTGTTCCTTGACAATCCTTCATTTCTAAAAGACTGATCCTTCATCGCGTGGAGATGCACGAGGGATTGGTTAATCTTGATCATCAGTACAGCCAAGAAGGAAGCTGAAAAGGTCTTGATACAGATACAGACACTTGAGACAGAGATCAAGGTGATTATAGGTGCCACAGTCTTCAAAAAGAACTTAGAGGAGACCAATAAAGCGACCAAAGAATACAAAGAATCTCTTCTGTCAAACAAAATCACCAAATTCAAGAAAGATCTAGCGAAATTCAGTATGGAAAAAGTTTACCCATACACCGATGCTTCTTACAAACAACCTGAATACCATAGATCAGGCGGTAAATATGGCTCTAACTACTCATCTTCCGATAGAGAAGATACTTCCAGTGACTCAGATGGTGAATAGACATTATATCGAATAATAAATATCGAATTGTAGTAATATCGAAGTTGTAATATCGAATGTCAGATAATATCGAATACATGAATATCGCAATCAAAAATATCGTTTTTTTATTTCTTTATAAAATATCGAAGTACAAAATATCGAATAAGTAATATCGTAAGTAGATAATATCGAATTGTTAGTATTGTAAAAAATATCGAACAAAAAATATAGAAACTGTAAAATATTAATGTTTAGTCAATAATTAAATATTTTGTATTGTTATTAATTTTGTATTATTAAAAATGTTTTAATATTAGTGTGAAAATGTATAAAAAAAATGTTTTAACATATGTTTTAGGAGCGGGATGTTTAGTTATTAGGGGTAAAGGGTGGGGAGTATTTTAAAAATATTAGTGTAAATTTAGATATTAATTTTAAATTTTTAGAAATTAGAAATTAATTTAAAAAATGAAATTTATATTAAAAGTGTAAAATATATGTTTTTTTAGGAGCGGGATGTTGGGTTATTAGGGGATAAGGGTGGGGAGTAATTTAAAAATATTAGTGTAAATTTATATTTAAATTGAAAATTTTTAGAAATTAGAAATTAATTTAAAAAACGAAATTTATATTAAAAATGTAAAATATATGTTTTCTTTTAGTAGTGGGATGTTGGGTTATTAGGGTATAAGGGTGGGGAGTATTTAAAAAATATTAGTGTAAATTTAGATATTAATTAAAAAAAATAGAAATTAGAAATTAATTTAAAAAACGAAATTTATATTAAATATGTAAAATATATGTTTTCTTTTAGGAGCGGGATGTTGGGTTATTAGGGGATAAGGGTGGGGAGTATTTAAAAAATATTAGTTTAAATTTAGATATTAATTAAAAAAAATTAGAAATTCTAAATTAATTTAAAAAACGAAATTTATATTAAAAATTTAAAATATATTTTTTGTTTTAGTAGTGGGATGTTGGGTTATTAGGGGATAAGGGTGTGGAGTATTTTAAAGATATCAGTGTAAATTTAGATATGAATTTAACATTTTTAGAAATTAGAAAATAATTTAAAAAACGAAATTTATATTAAAAAGTTAAAATATATGTTTTGTTTTAGGAGGGGATGTTTCGTTATTAGGGGATAAGGGTGGGAAGTGTTATTTAAATAATATTTTAAAAATATTTATTAAGTAGAAATTTAAAAAATTGCAAATAATTAGAAGAAATAAAGTAATTTATAAATATAAATAGTAAGTTGTTTTTAGTACTGGGATGTTGGGTTATTAGGGGAAAATGGTAAAGTTGTTAATATTGTAAAACATATATATTTAGTGTCCAGCGTGTTCTTGACTTCATAATTACTGTAGTGGGAATAGTAATTTTTATGTGTTTAATGTCCAGCACCTTCCCTGAGTTAATATTTACTGGAGTGGGAATAGTAATTTATATATGTTTAATGTCCAGCACCTTCCTTGAGTTAATACTAACTGGAGTGGGAATAGTAATTTATATATGTTTAATGTCCAGCACCTTCCCTGACTTAATTTTGACTGAAGTGGGAATAGTAATTTTATATGTTTAGTGTTCAGCATATTCCCTGACTTAATTTTTACTGTAGTGGGAATAGTAATTTTATATGTTTAGTGTCCAGCACCTTCCCTGAGTTAATATTTACTGGAGTGGGAATAG